>JAOBAT010058544.1:0-26483 GCA_026413305.1 Hydrozoanthus tunicans | reverse complement strand
GGGGAGGTTCACTAAAAGTTGTCCAAAAGGCAACAGCGAACATGAAAGATTACATTCATTGCGCAGGTTTGAATCTAATGAATTTAGCAACGACAACAATCCTTTATTTGTACTTGTGAGGTATGATTTAGAATTGGTTCAGAGTTTTCTATAGTTTAATGTTGTTCTAGAGCAGTTAGATATAAAACGTGGAGAAACGGTTAAAGGTAAACATTAACATTTTGTTTGTACGAGCCTTTTAGCAAGGCAGAGCCAATCGAGCTAGCTGGGTAGCTTTCTCGAGCAAAACGGGGACTCAGAGGTCCGGCGTTTATCTCCGGTTTCTGTAGTGTTTGGTGGATGATTGTCTTTGACTCCCCCTGGACAAGGACTATTTTGAAAATCGCAGGTTAGCCCCCAGCAGAACTGCTAGTGGCACTCATTTATGCAGCTGAGTCGACTGGAACTGACAAAGTCAGATGAAGTGTCTTGCTCAAGGACACAATACAGTTGTTTAGCCATGCCGGGCCTAACTGAGCTAGGGTGCGCTTATAGATTGTAACGACAAGCGATCGGAACTGGAAGGGAGGAAAATAAACAATTTTAAGTTTAGGTTGGGTTTGGGAGTGAAGTGGGCCGCAACACGAAAAAAAATACAGATGCACAAACATAACACAGAAAAGCTAAAAAAAGGCAAAACATGAGAATGGCAGATGATTCAAGATAGTGTTGCACACAGTTTTCCATTTGCTTTTAAAAATTCCATTTAGAAAACATAAGACAAAACAGAATACTGAAAGAGAAACAAAATTTTCTACCAAAAGGGAAAAAATTTTTTTCTTCAGTACAAGCAGTTAAAGAGATTTAAGAGAAGCCTTGAGATTACCTACCTTTTGCGCTTCGCACTGTCTCCGATCTTCCTTCTTTGCCTTTACTTGACACAGTGAATTAGCTTTCACTGATGATCGATTTTATTTTCACAAACAGGAACTTTCTCATGCATCGGCACACTCACGCAAGTGACGCTCTGGCAAATTCGGCTCGCTTTTTAAAACAAAAGGTTCTTTTTGTTGATAAAAGCAAAAAGTTTGATTTAACATTTTTGTGGCGCGCACGGGTCAAAGAGTAATGAAATGACACAGAAACTGACGCGCGTTGGAATCATTTTGCCCTTCGGTTAGACAACGATTAGTACTTCATATTAATCTTCTTATGGTCGATCTTTTCATAATCAATAACAAAGCTTCTTTAAGGAATTTACATCTCAAACAGTGTCTCCTTTCACCAGAATAAGTATGTGTAGTTTTTTTCAAAGAAAGTGGAGTTTCTACTGTGTAGAAGACGTTTTCTAACATACTTTGCCTTCAGGGCTGGTCGTTATAAATACAAGTACTGAGAACGGGCAAGGACGAAGGGCGAGGGGCTAAGATGCTTAAAATGGAGTTTGACACTGGGCTATAGAACATTTTAGACTGGCATCGGAATTATTAGGTTTATCTGTTGAAAATGCTCTTTCTTTTATGTAACGAAGAAATCATACAAAACTAAGTAGTTTCCGTAACTCTATATTGTATAAAGTAATTTCCCTACCAGAACGCTAAAAGGTTTTTAACGAACAATAATGCCAAAGAGAAATCAAATGCAAATTTTTAAGTTTAACAAAATCAACAGAGCAAGAAATGTTTAAATTGCTTGCAACAAATTTTCATATTATGAAAATTATGCTATTTTCAAGATATTGTTCCATAGAAAGGTTTGTCTGCAAAATGTAATGACCCGTAACTCCCTGTTGTTTATACGAAAACCGTCCGTTTGGAGCAAACATTTAAATTTTGTTTGTTAGTCTGCTATCTTCTCAGTGCAATATATTTTCCCTTAGGGCGAGAAAAAAAAAAACAGCGAAAATGCAAACTACCGAACTGCACGCAAATTAATATCTATAAACTAATTTCAGTAAGAAAATTTTTCACAAAAACATTTACTTATCAATCGAACAAATTCTATTTACACCATATATTACAAAATATCAATTTTATTTAAGATGAATTCAAATTTACTGACAGATTTTGCTGGGGCTCCTGATATAATAGAACTAAACAAGTCAGGATGTTCTCAAATATCCTAAAAATATTTTTCTGTTCAAACTCTATTGGAAAGTTTTCCCAAACTCTAATGGTACGTTTTCCCAACTAGAATCTATACTTTTCATTGAGCAAGTTTGAGAGAAATTTATATCGTTACTGGTAGTTCGGTTTTTGAACGATTCTCGTTTTTACATTATTGAATGACTTATTTTGTATTTGTTATGGGACTGACAACTAAATGGGACTGAAAAGATTAAAAAAATTATAATTTTTATGCCTGTCAATATTTATAGTCACCGCGTGCACGTGAGGTAGTGTCAGCTGACGCATGCGTAGTAGTTCGGTGTTTTCCACAAGTGCAACCCACAAGAGAGAGAACAGCTGAGCTCGTTGTAGAGAACTCACTCAATTCCGATCGTGTGCGATCAAGTTTTCAGCCATGCAAATATCAACCACTATGTATAGTTTGCTATCCGCCTCACGAGACGAAACGTGCCGCACACGAGAAGATCTGGCTGAGTTATCGTCGCGCGCGCGCGAGGCCACCGGCTGCTTCCTTTCGTGTGCGCCGCGCTTATCAGACGTTCAAACGGAACTAGCTGGATTCTGAGTAGCCACCAGGCGATAAGATGTTGCAGGCCGGGGAGAAGTAGGCATTGTAGTACACTGTTTGAAACTGATTAGCTCAGTTGATAAGGCACCAGGAGGCCCGGGCTCGATTTCCGGCCGGACCTTCACTCAGGGTCTTAAAATAACTGAAGAGAAGGTGCTGCCTTAGCTCTAACATCTGCAGACGGTTAGACCTTTGCATCTTCTCGGATAAGGACGTTAAACCCTCGGAGTCCATTAATTGGGTTGTAAAACCTGTTGAGTTTTCCGAGTAGGTAAGCTAAATAAATAAATAAATATACAAACAAGTTATCTCCACTGAGCATAATATGTAAATTATGCTCCCTATTTTCTCTCCCCGGCCTCAACATATTTCCTCTTTTTCCTCCACTGTTTGTCAATATTTTTTCATACGTGCACGGACATTTCTATTAGGAAAGAGAAAAAACTGGCGCGTCATTTCTGGGCGTGAGTAGCTGGTTTCTTTGATATTCTTGTTTTCGTTTGTGTATAAGAAGGTGATTGTGGTAGTGAAAAAATTGTTCAGCCTGTAACGAATAACTCTGTTTTTCAGAATTTCTGTTAACTTTTTCTAATTCCTGATGACATAAGCTTAAAGTAAGGTAAGATTTAACAACATACTTAAAGAGGAAAATTAACAAAACTGCATTATGTTTCGGTGACTTCGTGTAGCTTTTTCTAAAGATTAAATTATGCACCCAAACTCACGAGTGGAAGTCACTAGGTGTGAAAATGTTAATAAACAAGGTGTGTAATTCTACGGCGCCAAGAGACCCTTTGAGTGTTTTGTCTAAAAAAGACAGCACTAATTTCTAAGAACCGTAAAACAGAATCCCAACAATGGATGAAGTCCTCCATGGGTAAATAAAGCGTGTTTCCCGGATAGATTGTGTTTTGCTCTTCGTCCACAACATGTCGTAAATACGAGAAATTACAATGCCATTGTTCAACCCCGCCGGCATCAATTTCTTGTTTTTTTTCAAGACACTCTGCTCCCCTTAACTGCTCGTTCCATCACAATCCCGTATCCAATTTCTAGAAAAAAAAGTAAAAACAATAGAGTATATACAATATGAAAAATTCTCATTGTGTGTTTTTATTGTTTTTCATACTCTCTGCTTTTTCTATTTTTACCAGTCTCGCTGCCATTCGAGTCTACAACTAATAAAATTGAGGACGGTTTTATTTTCAAATTGTTTACATTGCGTTTTTCAGTGTGTTAAGGACACAAACGTTTATTTTCAGTGAAGGAATGTTTATTAAATCAATAAAATTGAGAAGTGATTTTTAAAAACAATTGAAAATGGTTAAGCAACTACAATATAGTTTCGGTCAAGGAGCGTATTGTCTTCAATCATTAACCAACGCAAGCTAATTAAAACATCTTACTTTTGCTCAAGGTACATATAAGGAAAAACAAACATTAGACACAAGAATCAATTAACGGGTTCTTATCTCTCGCTTAAGGATTATTTATCAATTAAAAAATTGGAGCGTTCGATAAACTTCATTTGACGCATTTTGATTGAAATTAATTCAATTAAAAAGAAATTACTGAACTAAATGAATCGAGGAAGAAATCTTTTGTACCGTTAAGATACGTTTACAATGATTTGTGCATTTATCTTTTTGCTTTTTTTTTTTGGTGCATTTCAACACTTTCAAAACTGAGTTCTGTGTAGCCAGTAAATTCATGTTAGTATTTTTCTCTTGCAGGGGTCTTTGTTCTGCCTAGCAACCGAGGTATATTCTAGTGGGAACAAGCTCAATTGCGGTTTTTGAAATTAAAGATAATTATTAGGCGGCCATGTACTTTAAACTCCCTGACATAAAAAGCGTTTACGTCAAAGCAAAGCTTAGCTTATGGCGGGTTACAACAAACTTTGCAACCTTTTCGCGGCACAACGACCAGCGTTGCTTGCAAATATTGCCCCGAATTTATCCTTGACGCAATCAAATTCAAACGTGCATCGAGCATTACGTCAAGAAGCGGTATTTTTACTTTCTACCTTAAACAAAACGAGCATTGAGGCGGCTACATTTCAGAAGAAACCAAGAAAAATATCTGTGGTCGTGTTGACTACTTTTGCCTATCTACCACTTTATCATCAAGGTCAATCAAACTTCCCTAACAAGTATACTGGCCCTTGTTAAGCTCCGTCTAAATAATGAATTTCTAAGAATTTTAGCATCATTACTTAAAATAACTCGAGAAGAATAAATCGAAAATGAGACGATCTGTTTCCGGATTTGTCTTTTTACTTAGCTTTTCCATTTTGATTATTTTGCAGAATAACTTTTTTTTGTTTATTCACGCTTTGGAAAATTCATGGCTATTGGTTTTGCATGAAAGAAATTTCACAACAAACTTAAGCCTGAGTTAAGTTCGTAGCTAGCATTTTTTATGCTTCGTCTCGCCACTCATCCTTTCATGTTCATTAAAGGTTATTTCTATGTGTTTAGAAGGCCAAAGAATTTAATTTTTCGAAAGTTAACAACTGAGGCGGTACGTTTTTCATGTGGTTATCGCCAAAGGTACCGTTCTGACGCGTTTCGTTCTATCAAAGCCAAAACATTACTCGCTAATTCTTATAATTACTTTATAAACATTGACCAATATTTTGGCGCAATAATACTGCAAGATATGCTGTTGTCATAGAAAAAATTTCAAGCTATCTTGGAAGACTCGTAAACCATCGTTGTCAAGGAACGGAACAAAAATAAAATCAAAAACACTGATAAGAATCTAGTTTGCATATTTCTAGATTTTTTCGAATATCCATATATTAGCCTCACTGATTACAACCACAACAAGTCTACCTTAGCATTTATTCATTTTAATCTTTACAAAATTAAGCTGCTTCGTTTTTTCTAGCAACTAGAAAATCAAGAATCTACATTCTTTCTTTTCTTCAGAGAGTAAAATCTGTTTCAAAAATTCGTTTTATTAAAAAAAAAAGAACTTAATCAAGATTTCAATTACCGTGAGCTCTGTTCTTCTCTCAAATAACTTTTTATTCAACGTCCGGTTTCTTACATTAGACACGGTTGAGTAAAGTTGTTTTCGTGCAGATAGATAGATATATAGATAGTTAAAGTTCTGCATGTATAGCCACAGGGCAGAAATTGCTGAATAAAGCATATCTTTAAAGTGATGGAGCTGAAAGAGTCGATTCCGTATTGCATGCATTAATTTTAACAAGTCTTCCAAAAAGAAAAAAAATTCAATTCAATTCTAATATGCCTTACAACAAATAAATAAATTAGACAATCAAATAAGAACACTATATTTGTTGATGCAAGAATATACGAATCACCCTGTACCGCAAGAGATGTTAAACAATACAAACCTGCACATGAAAACCTGGATTTTTCCAACTTAGTCTAAAACAGGTTCTTATTGAAAAGGTGTTTAGCCGAATTTTCGGCTACTTTGGTTTTTTAAAAATTGGTTTTATATTGATAAGGGAACTAGCGATTGGTTCAAACAGCTGCCTTAGGACATTTGTGATATAGAATACACTACTGTATTAAACAAGTTTCTAAAATATGGTTTAGAAAACAAGTACAGTAAAATAATTTCAGTATTACTATAAAGTATACTAGCATGCGGTTGTCTGTAAAAGTCAAATCTTTTTCTTTCATTTATTGATTTTCCTAATCGGAACCTAGACTAGTTTTTCTGCTTTTTTTTTTACATGTGCCTTCAATTGCAACCTATTAAAAATCTTGGGCCAAATCGATTCTTTTGAAAAAGCGGTTTTAGCATAAAATGCTTTTAAATTTTATATTCTTACGCGCGGGTTTCTATCGTTTGCTTTCGTGACAAAAGAACGCCGAGTTTGAAAAACTAAACGCGTTTGTTGTTTGTTACCCAGAGGGCGAAACGAAGTGCAGCTCACGTCAGTATGTATGTCACTATGATTTCTACAATTAAATTTATCTTCCGCTTAACTGATCAAAAACAACGTTTGTTTAAAAAGGCCATCCGGAAGGCGAAACTGCTGGAGTGTTAAGAGCACGCAAAAAAAACTGATGCGTAAAATTTGAGGATATAAAAGAGCCACAGATTTTGTACTTGTCACTTCTTCAGGTGAAGACGGTGAAAGAAGATATAAAACTTAAACGTTACGCAAGATCAAGGCTTGAATCAGGTATGGACATTTGAGGTTTTTGCTTTATCTTTTAGTTTTTCGACGGAAAAGCCTAAACTTTCCATACAAAAAGTATGGCTATATAAGTTGGTGTTGACTTGATTTCATTTAAATTTGCCTTCCTCTGGAACAAAAATCCATCGCAGTTTAACCCACAGCAGAAGCTGCTACTCATTTATACAGCTGAGTCGACTGGAACAAAGTCAAGTAAAGTGCCTTGCTCAAGGACACAACACAGTGGTCTGACCGGGGCTCAATTTCGCGATGATTAAATTACGAATCCCGCGCGCGCGACCGCGTAGTGTTTTGTGTGAATTGATCTCTGGATAACTATTTGATTCTACCAATTGTAGCCAATTACTAGGAAAAGGGTCTGGTGAAACTAACAGGAATCGGGAATGTTAAATGAAGTTAATATGAATCCAACTATTTCAAGCATGCCCTACTCGAGCGCCTCCAGTGTCAATTGACTAAATCATTTAAAAGGCGGTGACTTGGGAAGAAAAAACTACTGATTGTACTGGCCTGCGAACAAGTCAAAAGTTCGTTTTTTCAATAAGGAAACTGTGGGTACTGTTTTCGCTCAATTCTCTCTTGTTTATCATTTCAACTGAAATTGAAATGCTATCCTATTTTATGTGTGGTCAATGAAAACAAAATCAAACAAGCATAGAATTAGAAACATAGCGCGAAACTAAA
The DNA here is from genome assembly GCA_026413305.1 of Hydrozoanthus tunicans. Classification (NCBI taxonomy): domain Eukaryota; kingdom Metazoa; phylum Cnidaria; class Anthozoa; order Zoantharia; family Hydrozoanthidae; genus Hydrozoanthus; species Hydrozoanthus tunicans. The sequence continues at coordinate 18,937 of JAOBAT010058544.1, read as the reverse complement.
CCGAAACTAAAGTCAATTAATAGGGTAGTTTTTGCTAAACGGTAGGGGATCCTTTTCATGTTAACGCGCGCATTTTCTTGAATTCCATCTTAGTGATGTCCATTAAATGATTACGATATATCTTCAACTGATTTAACAGATTCAACATGAAACTTGTGATATTGGCATTATTGGGCTTCCTGTGCTGTGTCCTAGCTAACGAGACTCCGGTTGACACGGTGGCTATCAATCTTCCCGAAGAGACGCCCGCAATTCCAAGAGACATCGAGGAAGTGATCGAAAAAGAGACGAGCGACCCAGAGGCTGCCAAGAATGATGTGAAACTCCTAATGCAGCAAAACGATGTGGGAAACAGAACACTAGCCATGATCCGCAAGAAGAAAGTCTGCAGTGTAAGTTTCTTTAATGTTGATCAATATTCTTTTTCTTTTCGATCTGGCCATAAACGCTATTTTGTTACAAGAACAACTTTAAAAGAACAACGAGGCTCGGATTGGCCAGAATTTTAGAACAATTTAAGAGGAAGCTGAGGATTGGGGCTCGATAGCATTTTTTGAAACTTAACTGAGTTTGGAATTTTAACCTAGCTATACAGTATGCCGGTGAAAATAAAATGGTTCACAGTTTTTCTTCTTTAATCAATCATTGCTTCAAACTATACCCTGTACACCTATACTCTGAAGTTAATTCCATACTTTTTATTTGAAACACATGTATTGCAGCACTTTTGGCTTAGTTTTTCTTCGAATTAAACAATGCCGGCATAAAAAAAGAACAATTTAAGAACAGTTTGAGGCTCGTACCGCCAAAAAAGTCAGAACAAGGAGCTCCAACCAAATTTATTTGTATTCCTCGCACGGCAAACTTGAAACTATTCTTAAGTTCACTTAGAGCCGCTATTCTGTGGCTCGAAATCGTTACATCCAGACTTCTGAGGCTGTTTATTTTTTGTTTATTTCCTTATTTTTCCCAATTCTTTTCTTTTTTGAGTTAAAGAGTGATAATTTGATAAAAAAGAAAAGTATACATCAAATTGTTGTAGTTAAAGTAAATAAATAATGTAAGTAAATACCAGTTTTCCTTCCTGTGTTCAGGAGAATCCGACCAAAAAGATCTTATTCCTCAAAGTACAGGGAAATAAGCAGTGATACTCTAGCCTTCTCTTAATCTTATTCTTTCTTTCCCAAACTAATCCGAACCTGGAACTTACTGACTAATACTGCCGTCTCACTTAGCCACAAATATTAACGAAGTCAAGTCCGCCTCAGCGCTTTGCTTAACTAAGATCATCGGGGGTGGTCTTGAATCAACCTTGAATCATGAATCACGGCTGAAAAAAGTGAAGGAATCATGAATCATATCTCCTCGCAAGCCGTGAATCATAAATCGTGGACAAAAAAAATAAATGAATCATGAATCATGAAGAAACTTATAATTGAATCATGAATCGTTGGTCGAAAAATGTCTGGGAATCACGAATTACCATACTGAAAAGATTCCGCTTCCACCTCCGAAACATCAGAGCGCCAGACCCTCTGAGGCGGCTGTAACTGGCCACAAGCTCTCCCTAGACATTTTAGCATTTAATCTTTAAAAGCATTTAGATTGTGTTTTTGCAACAATAAATATCTTATTCATTGCTTCTCTCTCCTTATACAGTGGCCCTGGACTTGGTATTATCCTCACAACTGTGCTCATCTCGCAACTTGCCATGTGTACGTGTTCAAGCCGGGCCATAAGTTTTCAGTCCAAGCCAAATGGGTGAGCCACGCCCGAAGCTTTTGCTGCAAAGCTTGTAACTGCCGCTTCTGGTACTGTGTGTTCAATCCCTACCTCCCAAACTCCTACTGCTACCAGCAGTTGTACAAGTGCCAGTGTAACTGTCTGCGTAGACGCCTGCCAAAGCCGTGCATCAACTAAGTCACGCACACAAGCGCGTAGAAATTGTGCAAATGTGTAGCTGGAAAAAATATAGATCCTAAATGTACGTTAATACGAGCAACAAATTGTCCACTTTGTTTTGCAGCATTACTGCGAAACAGGTTGAAATGCGATGTTGCGCGTTTTGTTCTTGTTTCACAGCAAGATGAAGCTGTTGCAGGTTGAAAACGTTTGTTGCAGAAAGTAGAATTAGGATCTTTCTACTTTTTGCAACCAAACTTGAGGATACTACGCGTGTTACTACCGTAGATCAACTTGTCTCGCAGCAAGACGCCGCCAGTAAGCCAATCAGAAGCCAGGATTCACTCAACTGCAGCAGCTTCATTTTGCTGTAAGACGCGGGTGGAAAAACGCGCAGTATCGCTTTCAACCTGTTTCGCAGCAAGTTGCGTGATAAGTTGGAGGGTTTTGCTTCTCGTGTTACCATTTCTTACTTCCTTATTCAGAGAATAATTTCGCAATCTTGTTCTCAGAGCCTCCCGCTTTGCTTCTGAGAGCGGTCCTGGGAACGTGAGTGGGAGTTTTTTCTTGTAGACCGACCCCCTCCCCTTGTCCTTTAGGATTTTTTGTTTCTTTTACATACGTGTGCCGACATTTTTGTTAAGAAGCTACACATGGTGTGCCATTTCTGTCCATGGATTTTTTTCCTGTAATTTGATGCTTTCATTTTCATTTTAAGAGAACAGCCTTTGAAATGTAAAGTCAATAAACGTGGAATGAATAAAAATTGTTCTACAGAACTTCTGTGTCGGTCTCTGAATTCTTTATAAAGTCAGCTTATGATATTAGTAAAGACAAGAGGCTACAGGTAGCCTTTACTCGCGGCCCATCTAATACATCGTGAGACAACTTAAAGTTAGTGTACTTGACTTTCCTTAAAAAGTAAACTGTTTATGCTTATGCAAGAGAGAGCCACGAGTTCATATTGCTCTTGTGGTTGATATAGCAGTGTATAGGTGCTTGTCAGTTTCACCCTAATAAAAGAAATTGACAACTTTTCAATTATAGCATTTGACATTTCTCCTCAGCTGGACGCTGCACACCTAGTATCAAGTCAATCGGCTGACCCCCCATTTCCAGGTTCTGTACCGGTTTCTCAGTCGGAGCCTCTTAAACAGTTGGGATCGTTGTTAAAAAGATATAATCTGTCCTTTCATCAGAAAATTGACAACAATTTGTAGGGTTGAGGAAACTTTCTTATCATTTAGACCGATGCGTTTAGGAGACTTTGTTTTTTCGCCATTGTAGTGTATTTTGTTTAATTAGCTCTCAGTTTCTATTAGCAAGTATCACATTTTGTATGAGTCATGTGAAGTTAGATATTGATAAATAAGGAATAATAGTTTCCTCGTCAAAGTAGTTTCAAGTATCGATCGAATTTACAATACTTCAAGTTAATCGCGAAGGACATATTTGAAAAGGCATCTCCTTGAGTGATCGATTATCGTTAAAATTGATTCAGCTTGCATTGTCTATTCTAAGTATCATCTTCTAATGTGTTACTGAGTCTTGTAGAGACTGTAATCTTTGCTGTTGCTATAATGATGCGTATGTCACGCTGTGCAGGTCTTCAAAGGCTCGAAAACTAGTTCAGGCCGCGATGTTTATTAGCTGAGTAGATAGAGATAAACAAGAAGGGTAAAATGAAGGCAGTAGAAGGGAGGAGGGGGGAAGAGAGAAAAGAGGCAAAGGGGAGAAGAAAACGTGATAATCGCATCTAGAAGATTGTGACTTCCAAAATTTTCTTTCTCTTTCTTCTGTGTTTGCCGCTCCTTTTCTCGCCCTTCTTCTGTGGGTCCAATTGTTCGAAGGGGCACTGGTTAACTTTAACCCTGGGTTAAGCCAAAGTTCTAGCAGGAATTTCTTGTGTGAGTAAAGGTGTACGGTTCGTACAGGATGCTGTTTATACTTTTAACGAAAAAAAGTTACAAAATTACAACTCAGATCTCTGTCAAATTGGAAACAAGAACGTTGGTTATGAATTTAACCCTGGGTTAGAGGTCACAGAACTTTGAACAACTGGAGCCCGGAAGAGAGTTATTCTCTTGCTCCATTCAATCTAAAACTTTTCAAAAACTTTTGCTTGGGTTGGATTGAGATGATTAACTACGGCTTCCATAAAGCAGTTTAACGAATGGTGTGTCGCAGTAATGGCTTCTCCCCCTCTCGGACACTTGTTTTGGTATACAGGTTGAAATAGGGTTTGAGATAATAAAAAACACCTTTATTTAATTGATAACTGGAATATAGAGACAACTCGGAATCATGAATGTGTCGTAAAAGGCGATGAAATAACTACAAAAATAAAAAATGTTGCCCTTTTATAACCAAGTGTTACATTGAAACTTTTACTGCGTGCATATGTATCCCAGCGTTAGGTGGAAGATTTTACTGCGTGCATATGTATCCCAGCGTTAGGTGGAACATTTTACTGCATGCATATGTAACCCAGCGTTAGGTGGAAGATTTTACTGCGTGCATATGTAACCCAGCGTTAGGTAGGACTCTTTACGTGCATATGTAACACAGCGTACGTTGGAACAATTTACTCAGTATATATCTAACCCAGCTTTACTGAGGTGGAACATTTTACTGCATCCACATGTAACCCAGCGTTAGTTGAAAGATTTTACTGCGTGCACATGTAACCTAGCGTTAGGTGGAACATTTTACCGCGTGCATATGTAACCCAGCGTTAGAATTCTACTCCAGGGTTTTACCTACACTCCTATACGAGGAATAGAGTTCTGGCGGCTACTTTCAGACGGAAGTAAAAGACATTAGCAACAGGGCAGGAGAAGGGGTGCAGCTAAAACACAGAAGAAAAAGGCCAGAAATGTCAGAACTAAAGGGCTCACTGGTTTTTTACTCGAGTGTGTCCTACTGCCTAGCGAGTGAGAAAAATTTGAGCTCAAAGGATCACCCTTGTTTGATATGTCTATATTCCATAACTGCTATGTTGTCAGGATGGAGAAATCTTGTGGTGTAGTTGTTATCACGCCTGACTAGTAACCAGGAGACGTGGGTTCGACGAGTAATTTGGAGAGTGAGAAAGCTGCTATAGCGCTTCAACTCTGTTGTAAATTTAAAATCTATTGCCCAGGATTCACGCCTTAACAAGCCCTTCTATTTTTCGGGACTGTTCTATTTATATTTTTTACTTCTATAAGTGCAAACAAAAATCCGTTGTTGTTGTTGCGAGAAGAAGCGGATCAAAGAACTATTTGACAGTGAACCTCTTTAAGCAAAGAAGGAAATCGTTCCAAGACTAAAAATTGTCCAGTGCTAGACTTCCCATTTAAAGAACCAGAAACAGGAAACAAGAACCTATATTTATTCCGGAAAACAAAACAAAACACAGACGTGTAAGAAGTAGTTTGAATATGTTGAAGTAAATTTCAACTGAGAATACTTAGGAAATGTTCGGCGTACCAACGAATTTGCAGAAACGTGTGCATTTTGGAAATTAACTCTTTTGGAAAAATGTAAAACCAAGCAGCAAAACTGGAATACCGAGAACCACGAGGACCCTTGGCCCCATATGACATCGCCATTCTTATGTTTTGCCACATCATTTTCATCTTGAAACATATTTACACGAGGCAACTAATTTTATGGGGTTTTGCCAGTTTCCCCTATTATTCTTCTCTTTATCATAAACTGACTTTATCAGGAATTCAGAGATCGACACCGACGTTCTGTAGAACAATATTTATTCACTGCATGCTTATTCATCTTTACAATGAAAATGAAAGCATTAAAATACAGAAAATAAATCCGTGGACAGAAATGGCCAACCATGTATAGCTTCTTAACAAAAATCTTCGCACACGTTTGTAAAAGAAGTCCACAAGAGGAAACTCCCACCCACATTCCCAGGACCGCTCTCAGAAGCCAAGAGAGAGGCTCAGAGAACAAGAATGAGAAGTTTCTTGAATATGGGAGTACGAAATAGTAAAACGAGTAACAAAATCCTTCAACTTTTCTTGCAACTTGCTGCGAAACAGGTTAAAAGCGATACTGCGCGTTTTTCCATCCGCGACTTACAGCAAAATGAAGCTGTTACAGATGAGTGAATCCTGGCTTCTGATTGGCTTGCTGCCGGCGTCTTGCTGCGAGACAAGTTGATCTGCGGTAATAACACACATAGTATCCTCAATTTTTGTTGCAAAAAGTAGAACGACCTCAATTCTTCTTTCTGCAACAAACGTTTTCAACCTGCAACAGCTTCATCTTACTTTGTGTCAAGTTCATCTGTGTCAAGTAGTACGCTTTGTATCAACAAGGTTTGTTGCAAAAAGTAGAAATACCTTCTACTTTCTGCAACAGACGTTTTCAACCTGCAACAGCTTCTTCTTGCTGTGAAACTAGAACAAAACACGCAGCGTCGCTTTTCAACCTGTTTCGCAGTATTGTAAGATAAAATGGATGATTGTTCCTCATATTCTCGTATATTTAGGATCTATATTTTCTCGAGCAACACGTTTCTACACACTGATGCACGTGGCTCAGTTTATGCACGGCTTGGGTAGGGGTGTACGCAGACAGCTACACTGGCACTTGAACAATTGCTGGTAGCAGTAGGAGTTTGGGAGGAAGGGACTGAACACACAGGACCAGAAGCGGCAGTTACAGGCTTTGCAGCAAAAGCTTCGGGCCATGCCCACCCATTTGGCTTCGACTGTAAACTTATTGAGAGGCTTGAACACGTTCACATGGCAAGTTGCGAGATGAGCACAGTTGTTAGGGTTATACCAAGTCCATTCCCACTGTATAGAGAGAGAGGAAATGAATAAGATATTCATAGTTGCAAAAACACAATCTAAACGCTTTTAATGTTTAAATGCTTAAATATATAATCCTAATTTAGCTGTAAGCTAATGTCTTGGGAGTGTTTGTGGCCAGTTGCAGCCGCCTGAGAGGGTTGGAAAAATACCTTTTGGGGGAGAGGGTGATATATTTTAAAAACGCTCTTTCACCATAATCAAATACTGGAAGTCTGGGAATAACATATACAAGGTGACCACGTGACTATGCTTGCCATAATTCAATTAATTTTGAAACGGGCGGTTACGCAAAAAAATATTTTTTGTGTGTGTGTGTGTGAAACTGGCCATTTGCTGGTGTCTGAGCTCATAACAAAGGGCTAAGCAAGCTGAATCCTTGCCAGTAACAAAGAACTGTTTGTGGGCACTGTGAATTCAACAAAAAAGTTGAAACGATCGAGTTGATCGGATTACAGTTGTTGTTCATGAAAAAGAGACAAAATGTGCCAGGTCTCGCCAGTTACATTCTGCATTTCTGCAAGTTTCCAAAATGGATGGGTAAGAATTTTTGTAAAATGAAAGCCTGGTCCAAGACTTATAAACAAATCTGAACATTTGGAGTGGCCACACTGCAGTACTGTCCCGCACAATTTTCTGACGATTTTTCCCACAATGCATCACGGAAAATTGTGTTTTACAAATGGCTAAGCAAAGTATCCTTTAAAAACTTAGTATAATTAGGCTAGATTTTCAAGGTTGAGGATAAAAAAGGGCCCGTCTGTTAAGCAGGAGGCGTGTTTGTAACTTACTTGTAGCTAAAGGAAGATGAAATGAACAGAAACGACTTTAGGGAAATTTTGTGTTTTGTTTTTGTGTATTTTGTGAGTTAAGTTAAACCTTTATGAAACTCTAGTGCACTTAGGATTATAAAAATTCATAAATTGGCTTGCTTCTAGTTTTTTTTATCTTTGGTTTGACATCTCATAAACCCATTTTCAGCATTATTGTATAAAAAAGTGCAAAACTTAACTTTAGCATATTTTTTAGTGCTTTAATTATTTCTGAGCTAGTCCAGATTTGTAAAATCACAGATTTCTAAATTTTGCTCCCCTCTGTGGTTTTTATATAACAACTTGTTTTAGGCATGATACATTAGATAAACAAACCCTTTGTGCAATAAACCTCCAGAATTGAACAAATCTTATTTTGTCATTGCCCAGCGAGCAAAAAACTTGAGTTTGCAATACATGAAATTTTTGTATTTTTATCGAATGAATTTTTCATACAAATTGAAAAAAATGAACAAGTTGGAAGTTTGCAGCAAAAATAATTATATGTAAGATCTGTGGAAAATAGCTTTTGTTCATCACAGCTTCTCATTCTCACCCAATTCTTTTCATAATGGGAGTACTTTTTATAACCCTCAAGCGACAATTTATTTTGTTGCCATGGCAACAGGAGACTCTAATGTCTGTTGTGTTGGTCTCATTTCATGACAGAGCTTTGCAATGTGAAAAAGACATGGTTTGGGATTTTTTTTAACTTTTGTGTGGAAGACCACCTTAAGCAAAGTGCTGAGGCGGACTTGAGTTCGTTAACATTTGTGGCTGACACAGCAGTATTAGTTAGTGAGTTCCAGGTTTGGATTGCTCGAGGAAAGAAAGACTGAGAGAAGGTTTATTTCTCTGTACTGTGAGGAATTAGATCTTGTTGGTCGGATTCTCCTGGACACAAGAAGGAAAACTGATATCTACTTACATTATTTGTTTTCTTTAACTACAACCATTAATGTACTTTCCTTTTTTCAGATAATTTACTATTTTAATTCTAGAATAGTTTTAAATTTGCCGTGCGAGGAATACACGTAAACTCGGCCCAGGCTCCTTGTTTTTAATTTTTTTGGCGGCTTGAGTCTCAAACTGTTCTTAAATTGGTCTTATTTTTGATGCCTGCTGCACGGTTTAAATCGAATAAAAAGTAAGCCGAAGGTGGTGCAATACATATATTTACATTTGTACGTGAACAGCGTATAATTTGTAGCAATGACTGATTAAAGAAGAAAAACTGCGAACCATTTTAGCTTCACTAGGTTAAAACTGAGTAAATTTAGAAAAAAATGCTATCAAGCCCGCGCCTCAGCTTGTTCTTAAATTGTTCTAAACTTCTGGCCAATCTGAACTTCGTTGTTTTTATAAAGTCATTCTTATAACAAAATAGCGTGTACGAAAAGATCGAAAAGATAAAGAATATTAATCAACATTAAAGAAACTTACATTGCAGAGTTTCTCCTGGGGGAGAGCCAGCGTTCTCCTTCCCACATCGTTTTGTTGCCGCATTAGCAGCTTCACATCATTCTTGGCAGCCTCTGGGTCGCTCGTCTCTTTTTCAATCACTTCCTCGATGTATCTTGGGATTGCAGGCGTCTCTTTGGGAAGATTGATAGCTTTCGTGTTAACCGGAGTCTCGTTAGCTAGGGCACAGCACAGGAAGCCCAATAATGCCAATATCACAAGTTTCATGTTGAATCTGTTAAATCAGTTGAAGACATATCATAATCACTTGATGGACTCCACTAAGATACAATTGAAGAAAATGCGTTAACATGAAAAGGATCCCCTACCGTTTCGCAAAAGCTACCCTATTATATAAATTGACTTTAGTTACGGTCTAGTTTCGCGCTTTGTTTCTACTTGTATTCTTGTTTGATTTTGTTTTCATTGACCATACATATAATAAGATAGCATTTCAAAATCAGCTAACGCGACAAACAAGAGAGAATCAAGCGAAAACAGTACCCACAGTTTTCGAATTTTCGGCTTGTGTTCAGGCCAATAATATAAGTACTTTTTTTAAAACTAGTTACTTCCCAAGTCACTGCCCTTTAATTGATGTAGTCAATTGACAGAGGCGCTTGCGTGGGGCATGCTTAAATTAGCTGGATTCAATTTAACATTCTTGATTCCTGTTAGTTTCACCAGACCCTTTTCCTTTTAATTGGCTACAATTGATAGTATCAAATAGGTTTACACAAAATACTACGGGGTCGCGCGCAGGAGTCATAATCGTAGCGAATTTGAGCCCCGGTCAGAGATTGTGTTGTATCCTTGAGCAAGGCACTTTACCCGACTTCTTCCACTCGAACCAGCTGTTTCAACGAGTACGAGCTTTTGCTGAGGGTTAACTTGCGGTGGATTTGTGTTCCAGAGGAAGGCACTCTTAAATGAAATCAAGTCAACACCAACGTAACTCTTATTTTTTTGTATGGAAAGTTTAGGCTTTCCGTCGAAAACGAAAAGATGAAGCAAAAACCTCAAATATTCATACCTTATTGAAGCCTTGATATTGCGTAACTTTTTAGTTTTCTATCTTCTTTCTCCGTCTTCACCTGAAGAAGTGACAAGTACAAAATCTGTCGCTCTTTTTATATCCTCAAATTTTACGCATCTGTATTGTCTTAAGTGCTCTAACACTCGAGCAGTTTTCGCCTTCCGGGTGGCCTTTTTAAACAAACGTTGTTTTTGATCAATTAAGCGGAAAGATAATTTTAATTGTAGAAATCATAATAACATACATACATATTGACGTTAACTGCACTTTGTTTTGCCCCCTGGTTTCCAAACAACAAATGCATTTAGTTTTTCGCCTGTAGTATTTCAGTATTCCTTTATTTGCCATTGGTTTACATTGTAATAGTCAATACACTCTATTTACTTAAGCTTATATGGCGAGGATACCTGATGGGAAGCCTATGGCTTATTTGCAAGAAAACAGACACCCTCAGTTTAGTTCCGTTACATTCTAGAATAGATGACAAGATGGTTTACACAAAGGAGCTCTTCTTGAATTATCGATCAGATAGAGCTTTTAAGAGTTAGTTGTACAAGGAAATAAAGTACAATTTCAATTTCTTAGAAAATATTATGTAAGTTAAACAGCTTTTTATGTTATCTAGGATGGAATTATAAATTTTGGGACCTTCATAACGAAGAGAAAATTGTCTAAGTTTAGTTCTAGTCTGAGGAAGATGAAATAAATCTTTTGATCTGGTATTGTAATTGTGAAACTGGTTGTTATAGACACAAAAATTTCAAAATTTGATTGGGAAAGATTTTCGACAAAGAGAGAACAAAAATTGACATGTTTGTAACTTTTGGATGTATTGAAATTTTAAAACAGACATATTCTTAAGAAGAGGGTTTGAATGAGCATCGTATTTAGTTTTGTTTGCAAGTCTAATAATTATTTTCTGTAAAATAACGAATCTGGAAAGGTTTGTTGGGTAAGTACTTACCCAGACTAAGCTACAATATTGAAAATAAGGATAAATCATAGAATAATATAGAGTTGAAATTGATGATTTGGTGAGAAAAAAGCTACATCCACGAATAACACCAATAGATTTTGATATTTTGTTAGCTACAAGTGCCACGTGAAATTTCCAAGTTAAACCATCATCAATTATAACTCCCAAAAATACTGTTTCTTTAACTTGCTTAATTTCTTTGTTGTCATCAATTGTGATTCGAAATGTTTTGTGGATCTTTTTTTGTCGCGGTTTGAAAAGAATAAATCTTCTTCATTCATTCTTCAAGAATAAACTTCGGCATTCAGAATCTAAAATTGAAAGCAGTTAATGCTAAAACTGCTTTTCCATAAAAATTGATTTTCGCCCAAGATTTTTAATAGGTTGTAATCGAAGGTATGTGTAAAAAAAATCAGGAAAACTTGTCTAGATTCCGGTTAGGAAAATCAATAAAAGAAAGAAAAGGATTTGATTTTTATAGACAACCGCATGCTAGTATATTTTATAGTTATACTGAAATTATTTTACTGTACTTGCTTTCTAAACTTTATTTTAGAAAATTATTTAATACATCAGTGTATTCTATATCACAAATGCCCCTGTAGCAGCTGTTTGAACCGATCGCTAGTTCCCTTTATCACTGGTATAAAACCTATTTTTAAAAAAACCTAGGTAGCCAAAAATTCTGCCAAACACCTTTTCAATAAGAACTTGTTTAGACTAAGTTGGAAAAATCCAGGTTCCACACGAGGGTTTGCATTGAATAACACCTCATATTAAGAGCTTTTGCGGGTACAGTGTGATTCATTCATTCTTGCATCAAAAGAAATATGTTCTTATCTGATTATGTAACTTATTTGTTTATTGTAGTTAATTCAAAATTGAGTTTTTTTCAATTCTCAAAAAGAGATTTTTTTGAAGACTTGTTAGAATTAATCCAATACACGGCTGGGCGCCTAACAACCAGCACTTCTTTCAGCTCCAGTATTTTAAAGATTAATCATATTTACCATGATCAAAAAGACTTGTATCCCTGCTACGCATTTCTGCCCTGTGGCTGCACGTGCAGAACTTCAACAAACTATCTATATATCTATCTATCTGCACGAAAACTAGCCTGCAACTGCAAGCCGGCTCTCCTGCTGAGCGTTGGGGAGCGAGCGGCGAGTGAAGCGAGCCACGAGGGGAATGGGAGAGTGAAGGGAAGAAATCTTCTGTACATTTAAGATTTGTCCTTTGCAGGGGCCTTTGTTCCTCCTAGGAACCCAGTAAGCTCAACTGTGCTTCATTTTGAAATTAAGATTAAACAATTAATGGGTGGCCAAGTACTTTTAACTCCCTGACATGAAAAATGTTTACGCCAAAGCAAAGCTATGCTTGTGGCTGGTTACAATTCGTGGTGTGCACTCAATCCCTAGAGACGTCAAAGACAAAAGACGAAGCGGCCAAGTTGGAGTCCTAAACAAAAGAAATAATTAAAATTCTTTTGTTCAAGGGAGCTAAAATGGCCGCTATGACGTCACGTGCACACCAAGAATAAATTTTGCTTTTTTTTAAAACTCAAAGACCAGCGTTGCTTGCAAATAAAATGCCTTGAGTTTACCCTTGACGCAATCACATTCAAACGTGCATCGCGCATTATGTCAAGTAGCGGTACTTTGCTAAACTTAAGAAAGTTCTAACTTTTTGTTGTGTTGACTATTTTAGACTGTCTACCATTTTTTCATCAAGGTCAATTAAACTTACCTAACAAATATATTGGCCCCTGTTAAGCTTCGTCTAAATAATGAGTTTCTAAGAATTTTAGCATCATTACATTTAAATTAACTCGAAAAGAATTAATCGAAATAGAGAGGGTCTGTTTCCGCAATTTGTCTTTTTTCTCAACTCAGTTTCCATTTTGATTGTTTTGCAGAATACTTTTTTTTTGTTTATTCGCGCTAATGGAAAATTAAACGTCGATATGTTTTGCATCAAAAGAAATTTTACAACAAACTTAAGTCTGAGTTAAGTTTGTAGCTAGCATTTTTCATGTTTGGTCTCGCCGCTCATCCTTTCATGTTAACTCAAGGTTAATTCTCGATTAAAAAGAAGTTTAGTTATGTGTATAGATTAGGCCAAAGAGTTTCATTTCTCGAGTGTTAACAACTGAGGCGGTACGTTTTTATGTTGATATCGCCAAGGGGTTGCTCTGATGCGTTTCGTTCAATCAAAGCCAAAACATTGCTCGCTAATTCTTTATAACTTTTATATATAAACATTGACCAATATTTAGCGCTGTACTACTGCAAGAAATGCTGTTGCGTAGAAAAACTTTCGCGCTTTCTCGGAGTATTAAAAGACGGAGCAAAAATAGAATAAAAAAACACTGATAAGAATCTAATTTGCACATTTGTAGATTTTTACGAATATCTATATAGTAGCCTCACTGATTACGACCACAACAAGTCTACCTCAGCATTTATTCATTCTAATCTTTACAAAGCCGCCTCGTTTTTTCTAGCAACTAGAAAATCAAGAATCTACGTTCTCTCAGTGTCTTCTTTCTTTTCTTCGGAGAGTAAAATCTGTTTAGAAAGCTAGTACAGTAAAATAATTTCAGTATTATTATATAGTATACTAGCTTGCGGTTAATTGTCTCTAAAAGTCAAATCTACCTTCACCGGAATCTAGACCAGTTTTTCTGATTTTTTTACGTGTGTTTTCAATTGCAACCTATTAAAAGTCTTGGGTCAAATCGATTCTTATGAAAAAGCGGTTTTAGCATAAAATGCTTTAAAATTCTAGATTCTCACACGCGGTTTCTACCGTTTGTTTCCTGACGAAAGCACGCCGAATTCGAAAAACTAAATGCGTTTGTTGTTTGGTAACCAGGGGGCAAAATGAAGGACAGCTAACGTCAATGTGTATGTATGTCATTATTATTTCTACAATCAAAATTATGTTTCCGCTTAATTGATCAAAAACGTTTGTTTAAAAAGGCCACCCGGAAGGAGAAACTGCTTGAGTATTAAGGGCACTTAAAACATTACTGTTGCGTAAAATTTGAGGATATAAAAAGAGCGACGGATTTTGGACTTGTCACTTCTTCAGGTGAAGACGGAGAAAGAAGATAGCAAACTAAAAAGGTTTGGCAGTATCAAGGCCTGAGTCAGGTATAGACACTTTTTGCTTCATCTTTTCGTTTTCGACGGAAAGCCTAAACTTTCCATAAAAAAAATAAGAGTTAAGTTGGTGTTGACTTGATTTCATTTAAGAGTGCCTTCCTCTGGAACACAAATCCACCGCAAGTTAACCCTCAGCAAAAGCTCGTACTCGTTGAAACAGCTGGTTCGAGTGGAAGAAGTCGGGTAAAGTGCCTTGCTCAAGGATACAACACAATCTCTGACCGGGGCTCAAATTCGCTACGATGAAATTATGACTCCTGCGCGCGCGACCTCGTAGTGTTTGTGTAAACTGATCTCTAGATACCTATTTGAATCTACCAATTGTAGCGAACTAAAAGGAAAAGGGTCTGGTGAAACTAACAGGAATCGAGAATGTTAAGTTGAATTTAAGTTGAATCCAACTATTTCAAGCATGCTCCACGCAAGCACCTCTGTCAATTGACTAAATCAATTAAAAGGCGGTGACTTGGGAAAAAACTAGTTTAAAAAAAGTATTTATATTACTCAGTTTAAACTGTGGGTGCTGTTTTTGCTCCATTCTCTCTTGTTTGTCATTTCAATTGAATTTGAAATGCTATCCTATTATAAGTATGGACAATGAAAACAAAACCAAACCAGCATAGAATTAGAAACATTGCGCGAAACTAAACCGAAACTAAAGTCAATTGATAGGGTAGTTTTCTTTCCTAACGGTGGGGGATCCTTTTCATGTTAAAGCATTCTCTTGACCTGCACCCTCAGTGATGTCCATTAAATAATTCTGATATGTCTTAAACTGATTTAACAGATTCAACATGAAACTTGTGATATTGGCATTATTGGGCTTCCTGTGCTGTGCCCTAGCTAACGAGACTCCGGTTAACACGAAAGCTATCAATCTTCCCAAAGAGACGCCTGCAATCCCAAGATACATCGAGGAAGTGATTGAAAAAGAGACGAGCGACCCAGAGGCTGCCAAGAATGATGTGAAGCTGCTAATGCGGCAACAAAATGATGTGGGAAACAGAACGCTGGCTCGAATTCCCCAGGCGAAATTCTGCAATGTAAGTTTCTTTAATGTTGATTAATATTCTTTATCTTTTCAATCTTGCCTTACACGCTATTTATAAGAATGACTTTATGAGAACAACGAGGCTCAGATTGGCCAGAATTTTTGAACAATTTTAGAACAAGCTGAGGCTCGAGTTCGATAGCATTTTTTTTCTAAATTTACTCAGTTTCGATTTTTAACCTAGTGAAGATTAAATGATTTGCAGTTTTTCTTCTTTAATCAGTCATTGCTACAAATTATACGCTGTTCACGTATAAATGTAAATATATGTATTGCACCACCTTCGGCTTACTTTTTTTCGATTTAAACTGTGCAGGCATCAAAAATAAGATCAATTTAAGAACAGTTTGAGACTCAAGCCGCCAAAAAAGAAATTAAAAACAAGGAGCCTTGGCCGAGTTTACGTGTATTCCTCGCACGGCAAATTTAAACTATTCTAAAATTAAAATAGTAAATTATTTGAAAAAAGGAAAGTACATTAATGGTTGTAGTTAAAGAAAACAAATAATGTAAGTAGATATCAGTTTTCCTTCGTGTGTCCAGGAGAATCCGACCAACAAGATCTAATTCCTCACAGTACAGAGAAATAAACCTTCTCTCAGTCTTTCTTTCCTCGAACAATCCGAACCTGGAACCTAGATTTATACAATTCCGGAGGTTTATTGTACAAAGGGTTTGTTTATCTAATTTATCATGCCTAAAATAAGTTGTTACATAAAAACCACAGAGGGGAGCAATTTTTAGAAATCTGTGATTTTACAAATCTGGACATGCTCAGAAATGATTAGAACACTAAAAAATATGCTAAAGTCAAGTTTTGTACTTTTTTATAAAATAATGCTGGAAATGGGTTTATGAGATCTCAAAGCAAAGATAAAAAAAATAGAAGCAAGCCAATTTTTGAATTTTTATAATCCCAGGTGCACCAGAGTTTCATAAGAGTTTGACTAAACACACAAAATACACAAAAACAAAACACAAAGTTTCCCTAAAGTCGTTTCTGTTCAATTCATCTTCCTTTAGCTACAAGTAAGTTACAAACACCCCTCATGCTTAAAAGACGGGCCCTTTTTTATCCACAATTCTGAAAATTTAGCCTGATTCTACTAAGTTTTTAAAGGGTACTTTGCTTAGCCATTCGTGCACCACAATTTTGCCGTGATCATTGTGGGAAAATCGTCAAAAAGTTGTGCGGGACAATCCCCCAGTGCTGTCAGCCCCCAAATATTCAGATTTTTTTTATAAGTCTTGGACCAGGCTTTCATTTTACAAAAATTCTTGCCCGTCCGTTTTGTAAACTTGCAGAAATGCAGAATGTAGCTAGCGAGACCTGGCACTTTTGGCCCCTTTTCCATGAACAACATCTGTCAGCCGATCAACTTGATCGTTCCAACTTTTTTGTTGAATTCACAGTGCCCACAAACAGTTCTTTGTTACTGGCAAGGATTCAGCTTGCTTAGCCCTTTGTGATTAGCTCAGGCACCAGCAAATGGCCAGTTTCACACACACACACACACACACACACACACACACACACACACACACACACACACACACACACACACACACAAAATATTTTTTTGTGTAACCGCCCTTTTGTAAAATAATTGAATTATGGCAAGCATAATCATGTGGACACCTTTTATGTAACATACACCAGTATGATATTTCCAGACTTCCAGTGTTTGATTTTAGAGAAAGAGCGTTTTTAAAATATATCCCCCCCCTCCCCCAAAAGGTCTTTTTTCCGAACCCTTTCAGGCGGCTGCAACTGGCCACAAACACTCCCTAGACATCAGCTTACAGCTAAATTGGGGTTAAATGTTTTAGCATTTAAACATTAAAAGCGTTTAGATAGTATTTTTGCAACTATGAATATCTTATTCATTGCCTCTCTCTCTATACAGTGGGAATGGACTTGGTATAACCCTCACAACTGTGCTTATCTCGCAACTTGCCATGTGAACGTGTTCAAGCCTTTCAATAAGTTTACAATCGAGGCCAAATGGGTGGGCATGACCCGAAGATTTTGCTGCAAAGCCTGTAACTGCCGCTTCTGGTCCTGTGTGTTCAATCCCTACCTCCCAAACTCCTACTGCTACCAGCAATTGTTCAAGTGCCAGCTTAACTGTCTGCGTACACCCCTGCCCAGGTCGTGCATTAATTAAACCACGTGCATCAGTGTGTAGAAACGTGTAGCTCGAGAAAATAGAGATCCTAGATATACGAGAATGTGAGGAACAATCATCCATTTTATCTTACAATACTGCGAAACAGGTTGAAAAGCGACGCTGCGTGTTTTGTTCTAGTTTCACAGCAAGAAGAAGCTGTTGCAGGTTGAAAACGTCTGTTGCAGAAAGTAGAAGGTATTTCTACTTTTTGCAACAAACCTTGTTGATACAAAGCGTACTACTTGACACAGATGAACTTGACACAAAGTAAGATGAAGCTGTTGCAGGTTGAAAACGTTTGTTGCAGAAAGAAGAATTTAGGTCGTTCTACTTTTCGCAAGAAAGCTTGAAGATACTACGCGTATTACTAGCATAGATCAACTTGTCTCGCAGCAAGATGCCGCCAGTAAGCCAATCAGAAGCCAGGATTCACTCAACTGCAACAGCTTCATTTTGCTGTAAGACGCGGGTGGAAAAACGCGCAGTATCGCTTTCAACCTGTTTCGCAGCAAGTTGGGAGATAAGTTGGAGGATTTTGTTACTCGTATTTATTTTTTACCATTTCTTACTCCCATAATCAAGAAATTTCTCAATCTTGTTCTCTGAGCCTCTCTCTTGGTTTCTGAGAGCGGTCCTGGGAACGTGAGTGGGAGTTTCCTTTTGTAGATCGACCCCCTCCCCTTTTCCTTCAGGGTTTTTTATTTCCTTTTACAAACGTGTGCGGAGATTTTTGTTAAGAAGCTACACATGGTGTGCCATTTCTGTCCACGGATTTCTTTTCTGTATTTTAATGCTTTCATTTTCATTTTAAGAGAGCAGCTTTGAAATTGTAAAGGTAAATAAACGTGGAATGAATAAAAATTGTTCTACAGAACTTCTGTGTCGATCTCTCAATTTCTGATAAATATCAGTAAGATTAAAGAGGGCAGAATAATTTTCATTGGGGAAATTGGCAAAACCCCACAAAATTTCGTTACTTCGTGTAAATATGTTTCAAGATGAAAATTATGCGGTAAAACAGGAATGGCGAGGTCCTATGGCGTCAAGGGTCCTGGTTCCCTGTGTTCCAGTTTCGCTGCTTGGTTTTTCATTTTACCAAAGTAGTTTTAACTCTTGAAAGTGTGAAAATGCAAAAGTTTCAGCAAATTCATTGGTAAACCGAACGTTTCCCAAGTATTCTCAGTTGAAATTTGCTTCTACATATTCAAACTATTTCATTACGCGTTTAAAACAAAGTTGAAGCGTTATAGCATCTTTCTCGCCCTCCAACTTACTCGTCCAAAAAAAATTGGTTTGAATGCCGCGGACGTAACTCGAACCCACGTGTCCTTGTTACTAATCAGGCGTGATAACAACTACACCACCAGGTTTCGCCATTCTGGCAACATAGCAAATTATGGAATATAGAAATATCAAACATGGGTCATCTTTTGGAGCTAAAATTTTTGTCACTCACTAGGCATTAGAAAATAATCCTGATGTAACGCGCGCTCTGATTGGTTACAAATCTATTTTCTGTGAGAGAATAGAAAATGGAT
>JAOBAT010058543.1:0-49780 GCA_026413305.1 Hydrozoanthus tunicans | reverse complement strand
CCCCCCCCCCCCCCCCCCCCCCCCCCCCCCCCCCCCCCCCCCCCCCCCCCCCCCCATTCAACAAAAAAAATATGCAAGAGGTTACGTGTTAGGTCACTGAAACAAATAAAAGGTGAAGAAAAAGTTTTCACAGAATGAAATGCACTGTCTGGGTAGAAAGACCTTCCAATCAAATTATACTTTTTAAACTACTAACTAGACAACTACAACAACAACAAAAAGAAAACTTTATTCATACTATGATGCCAGCCGCGAGCATTCACTCCCCCCCCCTCCCCCGAGCAAACCCCGGGCATTAAAAAAAAGGTCGAATGCCCGACCCAGCGGGCAAGTTTTGTTAGCAAATGCTCAGTACCCGGACCGATATACAAAACTATTAGTTGTCATTTTCTTAATATACACACTGTTTCCGCTCAATAGAGCTGAATAAATCAACGGGAACAGAAATTATATCTACAGTGCTACCTTTCACGTATATTATAGAAGTTGGTCTTTGTTCCTTTTTCTTGTGGCCCTCGCCTTCTCCACGCACACCCCTTGCCCAGTAGGTGGTCCCATCAGACTCGACCAGATCTTAAGTTTGTCTTCCGTAAGGCAAAACTTCCTCTTGCGAGGCTTCTCAAGGAAGAAGGATCTGAAGTGTTCATTTTGAAGGCCCGTTCGATCATCTCCGACGACGCCGGTAAAGCCTGTATGGCTTTTTTGCTTTCATGTAACGTCAGAAAACTCTCTCGTAATGGCCTGAGCACGGCTTAATTATTGCCACAGTCCTTACAGTTTTGTCGAAAGTGAACAGCCACATGGTCTATTGGCGAACTGAGAGGGTCACAAAATTAGACACTTCCACCGGAACAAGACAAAGCGGGTGGTTTGCTTGTTTAATATAGGTCTTTTATGGTCGATAAATGTTCTTCTTATTCGAAAATGACGGTGTTGTAAACTCTCCACTTTCTGGGCGCCGTCGACAATGACGACAGGATGTAACGAGGCAATTTTTTGTTGTTTGCAAATGCACGGGACACTATCAACTGCCAAATGCCCGGCCTCCCGGAACTCATCTTCTATCAGATGCCTGGGGTTTGACCTGGGGGAAATGCTCGCGGTTGGAATTGACACGCACATTAGAATTGCTTGGCATGGAGCGAGGGCTGCTTAGCTAGCTGGCTGCTGTTGTGAAAACAAAGTTAAAATATTTAAGACGTGTCTGTCATCGTCCCTAGCAACAGTAGGCAAGACAAGTGCTAGTCAACAACCCTTCCGGGAGAAGGTGCCGAGGCCGCCCCTGTACACATGTAGAATACTTCGGCAGTGTAAAGGGGTGGCTATCCTTTCTAAACCATGAGGAAGAAACAGAAAGCCCACAAGATCATGCCTACTTCATGACGCAACTGGAGGAAGAGGCGTAATAACTAGATGGATATATGTCAGAAACGACGACGAAATGCACTTCAGTGTAGATTTGTCGTAACCTTGACTTGTAAATTGAAGTAGCAAGTTCTACAGTAAACAACTACTCCGATTGATTTTTTTCCAATTAATAGGCAAATACTTTTTGATTTGAAAACGATACTCGGCAAAGGGATTCTTGAGGTTAAACCAAGGAAAAGGATACACCCCCCCCCCCCCGCCCCTATAAAAAAAGTTGAAAATATGAAGTAGGCAACAACACATAACAAATACACGGGATGAATATGATATCACTTAGTAGTAGAAACTAACTAGTATAGCAATCTGATTGGCTAACCTACTCACTGTGTATAATAGACTTAAAATTAAATATAAAAGGAGAGCGCGCACTCCGTGCGCGCGTATTAGGACGTTTGCCGAAGGCTTCTTGTTCAGTCCGCACGTTTGATAAAAGCGGAACTGCAAGCGGTCTAATGGCTCTCGTTTTTCAACTCTAAAAAAATTCCAGACTCTTGGTTTAACACAGGCTTTCCTTTAACAACCTCTAAAAATAACGGACTGGCTATTTTGACCACTGAAAAAACAACGGTTATACCTACCACCCCAATATAGGGATTGCCCCCCTCACCTTCTCTCATTCATTTCTTTCTCTATATCTTGTTAATTTTTTTTTCGATAGCTATTTGTTTTATCGTTTTGTTTTTGTACCGGTTTGTCGAGGTCCTGACATATTTAACTGTAATGAAGAAAAGTCGCTTAGTTCCTTTTTTAATTATTCATTGTAATAATATACAAATCCGCCTTGTTTTAAAACTAGTTTCTTTCCTTCCTGTTATATGTTAACATTGTTCAATTACATATTTCGGCGTTATCAATAAAATATGTTCGACCAGCGGAAATAGAAAACGCCTCATGTTAACTAAATGAGTAGTACAAATTATTTCAACTTCTTCTGACGAAGTCTTTACTTTTCCCGCCACTCTTACTAAGTAGTTTAATGTCAGTGACCACGATATCACGTGACACCGCCTTGCACATGTCATAAACAGTGAGCGCGGCAACAGTCACAGCGGTCAACGACTCCATCTCGACCCCAGTCCTCCCGAAAGTATCGACCGAAGCACAAATAACCACAGCGAAATTTTCCTCATCCAATTGCAAATCCACTTGAGCATTTGTTACGGGAATATTATGACACAAAGGAATTAAATTTGCTGTATGTTTGGCCGCCATTATTCCTGCTAACTGCGCTACTACCAGCACGTCCCCTTTCTTCAGCTTGTTCTCCTTAACTAGCCGGAAGGCTTCAGCGCCTAATATTACGACACAAGACGCAACCGCATTGCGCCGGCTTTCAGGCTTCAGTCCAACGTCCACCATGTTTGCTCGGCCATCACCGTCCACATGAGTAAGCTTCTCTGAACCTGTTGGTTGAGAATTTGCGTGCATAGCTTCAGAGTCGAGTTGTGTGTCTTTATCTCCGGTGTTCTTCGTATTGAAGCAGCGAGCGGCTGAAAACCGAGGCAAGTCCAGTACTCGTGTTAGGTGTATTCCCTTATATCGCGTCCCCAATAACTTGTCGTAAGGTAAGTGTTTAACTTTTGAATAATTTAACCCACAGTTATCCTTCTCAATGTTGAACTCTGAACACCGAGTCCAGTGATCCAAAGCCACAGGAGTTCCTTGTTTGTTCCCATGCTTACAACTAAAACGTGGGAAGCCTGTGGAAGAAAAATCGCAGTTTTTGTAAATACAAAAATATTGAACAGTGAAAAACAAAGTCAAAAACAACGCAGTCGGTTGAGTTAGCTAAAAATATTGAATTTAGAAAACACATACTCACAGAAAACAACCCTTAGTTCTAATAAGTTTTAAAAAAATCCTAAATTTGATCGCGTAACCATGGACTTTACGAGCTGCAAAAAGGACCGGAGGGGTTGCGAGTTGAATTTTACTGTTGACGAAAAACGCGAAATGTTTCCGCAGCAACTCGTTATTGCACTTGCTTCCCTCAATTAAAATAGCAAGTACGTTTTAAACTGTGTTTTTTCTGATTAAATGATAGCCTCTTTGACGAAGCTCTGCCATTCAAAATGTTCAG
This sequence comes from Hydrozoanthus tunicans, assembly GCA_026413305.1. NCBI lineage: Eukaryota > Metazoa > Cnidaria > Anthozoa > Zoantharia > Hydrozoanthidae > Hydrozoanthus > Hydrozoanthus tunicans. The sequence goes on along the minus strand of JAOBAT010058543.1, from coordinate 46,272 downwards.
TCGTGACAGTACAGTAGTTAAGTGCAAAATTTCCGCCCCTATCATTCTTCATGGCTCAAAGGTGTATAATATTATCAATTAAATATACCATAATGTAAACTGTAAAAGATATCATATCTTCTTAAGAATGATCGAAAACATTTTTATTTTTCTGATGGTAACAAGAACAAAGGCCGCTACACACGAGAGGGTTTTTTCTGTCGCCAAGCTTCTGATTTTTCGACGCTGACAATATGTCTCGAAATAAAAGCTGCCACACACGCACGGATTCTTTGTCGTTGCTGCCATGGCGGCGGAGCATAGTTTCTTACCGAAGCTACCTTCACTGTCGCTCTGCCTTTCAGCTTGAGAAGACATAAACTAAAACAATTCGTAGTTTCAGTCCATGCCTTCGCTTTCTTGTTTCAATTGCTGTAGTCATTTGAGGTAATATCGTAGGGACATGGCCTCGCTTGTCAATCTTCGACAAGAAGATATCTTTTTCCTGAAGTCCGTGTAGCACCCTTATTATACCTTCTGAAACGGAAAAGACTCAATTCTCAGGAGTTCTGCTTCGACATGGCGCACACGACGGACTCATTCAGTCTTTTAGTTTTAATATCCCGGAGTAAAAAAAAAACCTTAACAACAAACTCAAATTCTGGTTTAACTGGGGTGTTGGTACTTAGCACCTGCTAAATCTCTAAACACTAGTTTTTTCTTTACCTTGCATTAAGGCAACACTTCACGAAATTAGATCATAGAGCGTAGGATGTGTAACTTTAAAAGTTACAAGTTTTTTTTGAAAATGCGCCAGAGTGAACAAGGGTGAAAAACTCGAATAATCCGCATTTTTTGACAACTTTTGAAGTCAATTACTGACTTTGCGACAAATAGTAAATGTACTTATTATTTCGCTTGCTGATACAAAAGCCTCATGATCAGTATCTTGAAAATTGGTCCGTTAGTATAGCAGGTTCGTGACATAAACAAAACTTTAACAGACAAACAAAGTGGCTATCAGAGAGTAGAATTGTTTAAAAACATCTCACACTGATATAGATCACGGCAAAACGTTTTCACTTTTAAAATCGTATCAGAATATGACGAAAGTCCACGCTATATAGGTTAAAACAGATAATAAACGCTGTATGCTTATAAATTCACGCATCTTAACGCAGGTCTATGAATCACTGTATGTCAACTCAAAATTATTTCCTGTGAAACACATTTTCTGTTACGCTAAAGCTAAGCCAGAGCTTGCACTTCTTTCCTGCTATCTCGAAGGCGACAAAAATCGTGAAAGTCGGCTCTTGAAACTGGAGTGTTTTAAAAGTCAGTGCAGTTGCTGCTTTTACTTCCTTTTTGTAGATCAAAGCGTCACAACTAATTTTTCGAAAGCTTTAACACATTTCTTTTAACTTTTGTTGACTCGCGTCTGTTTCATACGTGATACTTTTTTGTCACAAGAAAACTTGGGAACCGCCGGTTTTGTCACACGCAAATTAGCCAAGTAACCTGTCATAAAAAGTATTCTCGAGTGGGGTTACTAAATATATAGCGGTCCGACTCTTTTTAAAAGTGTTACTCTCCAAAACGATTATCCGTTTGTTTCCTTTTTTTCTTGTTTTGTTATCAAAACAACTAAATAAAAGCAGAGCTGTGCCCGAAACGGATGCTAACATGTTATTCTCTGTAATAATGACAGTAACAATAGTATGCTTTGAAATAACTATCGAGTAGGTGTTACTTTCTTGAGTTGCAGGCTATTATTAATCGATTGTTATCACTAACAAAGCGTGTTATCAATAAAAGCTCTTGAATAGCGGATAAGATAGTGACGAGTTTTGAAACGCAAGCTCGAAGTGAACAAGCAAACATGTTTCAGCAAGCAGAACGTAATCAAGAAGTTACATGCAGTTGTGACGCGAAAATGAAAACTCGAAGTCTATTAACTAATACGTTAACAATGCCATTACTACGGTTCTACGACCACGAAATTCGTCGCTTGCGAGCCGAGAATGAATATTTGCTGAGAGAAAACGCAGTTGTTAGTGAAAGCTGTCGGCAAACAAGCGTAGAACTGGGTGTTTCTAAACTCGAGCTTCATCTCGTGCAAGAGGAAATGTCTCGACTACGAGCAGAAGTAGGCCATTTAATGAAGATAACAGCTCAAAACAGCCTCAAGATCCGCACTTTGAGAAAAGATTCTGCACCTGATGGTGTGAACAAAAACTCCTGTGAGCTAAAAGAGCCCGCCAAACGCCAGAAAAACAGAAAAGTTGCGAAGACTGTAACGCATACAACAGAAAATTTATCTGAAGGATTCAAACCAATCGAAGTGAGTACATTATGAAACTTGAACTAAGATACTTGTGGCTTTTAGGAGGTAACCGATACGATTTAAAACAACACTGATACCATAGCTAGTTGAGTTTATAATTTAAAAAACTTTTATCATAGCGAGCTACGCACATTCCGGCTTTGATTTGAGCTGCGCAAGTCAAATCCATATTTCTACAAAAAAGAATTTGCTTTTCGACTGGAAAGAGCTTAACAATAAAGCAAAACAATGAAAAGGAAAACACTCTTAGTTCGTGCTTGCCTTTCAAGTTAATTTCTTAAACAAGTGGCGATAACTTAAGAAGACCCACAAACTCTACGAGTTTCGGGATATTGTTGTCATTTAAATGAGTTTCAAATTGAAACTTTCACTGTTTGACGAATTGAAAATAAGCTAGTTCGTTAGTTATGTTTTCAATGTGTTCTTCAAAGACTTTAATATTTTTTTTACACAAATTTTTCTTTTGTAGATCAAATTTAAAGTGAACGACAAAGAACTCGCGGTTCCTCTGTCATCAATGAGTAAGCGCTCCCGCTGTGATGATGACACTTTTAAACACTGATTCATGACTGATGATAGTGATAAAAAGACATTATTTTGTTTTAACCTTATTTCAACAAGACAAAACGTTCATCTATATACCGAGTAATGGAAACATAGTTAAGCAATACTTAACACGAGCAGCAAGCGAACTTAACAGAAGTGGGTTGGTTCTTTACTTTAAAGTTAACAAACAGCAATTCGAATGAAATCCCAAAATAATTTGAATAATAGAAACGATATATTTTCACAACCCACAAGTCAATGTCTAAGTTTGTCAGGCATTATATATCATTTATTATCAATGGTCTAACTCGAAGTTGATTCCTTTTTGTATTCGGTTCAAATAAATATCTAAGAGAAAGGTTACTCAGAAAGTCTGGTTAAGTTATATTTCACAAATTTTTAGTATACACAAACGACATAAGCAATCGACAGAGCATTATGTTTCATACCTTATTTATCAAACACAAATATTAAAGCATTTATTCGAAACACATATGTCTGAATAAAGGTATTTGGAAACAACAGGACTGTATGACTGAGTTTTTGCGTTCGAAAAGACAGACTAATGTTGGGCTTATCTCTAAAAAACTTGAAGTTTATTGTTATTTGGGATAGTGCTTATACACAAAATCCAACAACTGGCCTGTGATTATCGAATATTCAATACATACTTGCACGTGCTAGTCATCCACCAATTAGAATCATGGGTCGGTTTTTCTGTTTGGCAATGTTGAACATACCTACAATCAACAACCAACCCAGCGTCACTCTATGTTTTCTTTATAAAATACCAGCTCTCATTACCTGACTGTTTTGTTCAAGAGGAAGGGTTATGGTCTGCAAAGGGACCGGGGCTATTTTTAACTGATCAGTGTACAAATTACACTCTTGTTCAAGAAAAGGAAATAATAGTAAAAGAGGTGCTTGGTCTTGCATCTATAGACAACTTTCAGTTTTAATTTTTTATTAAACTACCTTGTATTAACAATTAGGCAGTTGGCACTTAAAGGCAACTCAAATTAATTTATCACCTTCTACAGAAAAAATTAAATAACTCATCCAAGAAAAAAAATTTAAAGTTATATCATTGGCAGTATGAAATATATTCAAATTTACCTGCATGCTGCTTCTTCTTTCGTTTGACAGCCGCTCCTATCACCTCCAATAGCTCTGTTTCGGCCATTCCTGATCTCATTGCATCACGGAGTGACACTTCCGAACTCCCAAACAAACAAACCTGAAGAAATATCAAGTGTTTCACTAGTCAGATCTTGATTGGACAGTTTTCCACCTATGAGAAACAAAGATTAAAATCTAAAACCAATAAAGTTTTAACAGTAAGCAAAGGCAAAATACTTCTCAGTGAATCCAAAAACTTTTATTTCCCTTCCATTTTAGAATAGATCTTCTTACAAGGACAGCATTTGTATAAGAAATATACTCAAAATCCAGCTGTTTACCAAAGTTACTAAGTCTTGTGATTCTAATTTTAGTGGTATAATGGTACAGTTTAGTGAGAATATTACAAGAATCTCTTTCCATCAGTCAATGTCGCAAAAAATAGTCTGCCCTCATTTATAATAATATTCAGATTAAGGATAGCTTAAAAAATTAGCACACCTTGAGGTTCCCGTCTGCAGTGAGCCTCAAGCGATTACAGTCACTACAAAAATTCTCACTCATTGAAGTGATGAACCCAACTTGGCCCCTAAACCCTGGAACCTGGTAGGCCTGCCGGAGAAAGACATCAACATGAACTTACAGCACAGAGCTCAGTTTCTAACATTGTACGAACAAAGGATCTGATGGTACTGATACAGTGCACTTAGTTTCTTTTATCATACACACAGAATTTGTTTGGCAAAATTAACCCCATTAGCACAGGAGCACAACCAGCCCATGAAAAACTATGCCCTTACAACCTTTTAAGAACAATGGCCCATTTTGATGGTCAGTGCCAAAAAATATGTTAAAAGAACTAGTCAATTACCTTTGAGGTGTGGTTTGGTTCTTCAGCAAGTCTTGTAAATTCTGGCCATCTAGTTTTTATCTTGTCAAGCATTTCTTTGTATGACACAAACTTGCTGAAATTCCATTTGTTGCCTAAATAACAAAAAAACTTAACATATTTCTTATGACTTAACCACCCACTTAAGTGAATAATAAATAAATAACTTATATCATACAACTTGTATAAACAGTTACTATGTTCACATTGTGGGTAGATCCTCCTAAATTGGATAAAAGTAGGTAAAACTATGTTCATTTCCTTGTGCTGTAAAAATCAAGTTATAAAAAGTAACAAACACTTTCAATTAATATGATCCTCTGCACTGGCTATTTAATACCAAGTAGCAAAGAATGTCTTGTTTGTTAAGTTTATCTCGCCAAAATTTCTATCAATAGTTTTTATACGTACCATCAAATGGCATGTATTCAATAAACCTCACATCAATTGGCTGTAATGAAAAAAAAACATTCATTAGAAAGTTACAGTATAATTGAAAGTGATTTCTTCTTTGTTTATTTTTTTCAACTGAATATTATATCAATGAAGTATCTAAACTAACTTTTATATAAATACTGTCTTTAACCTTGCCTCTGGTTCTCTGTTATTCAAACTGATTCAGCCAAAACTGAACACGACATAATAATCATTGCACTACATACACTGGGTCAAAAAAAAAAAAACTATTAGAGAAACATACAATCGGGTACTACAATGCACATGAAAACACACAATGTCATAGATTTCTTCATGAAGCTAATATTATTTGTAATGAACAAAGAAATACTCTAATTAAATATGAGGTTCAACATGCAGTTATTTATTTGATTATTCACCATGCATATTCTCAAATCAAAACATCTCACCTTGTTTTGAGTTAGTGAAACAAAATCACATATTTCGTCATCGTTTAGCCCTTTCATGACAACACAGTTCACCTATAAAAAATTCAAAAGGAACCTGACATTACAAAAAAACTATATACTGTCTACGCTACAAGTAGTCTAAATCCCTCATGACACAGTGAATTTTGTTACATCTTCTTTAACACATTAGGAGTCAATGTGAGTTTTTGTAGCTTAGTGCATGTGGGTAGAGCATCTGACTGGTAATCTGCAGAGGGTTGCTGGTTTGATTCCTGTCCACGACGAATTAAGGCATTCAACTTGAGAAGCACTTTCCTTTCAAAATTGCAAGTTTCAAAATGGAATCATTTGTGGACTAAAATCAATACAGCAGTATATACTACTGAATGCATTGAGTGCTCCCCATATGAGTCTCTGTAGCTCAGTGGGAAGAGCGTTTGACAGGTAATCAGAGAGTTGCAAGTTCAATTCCCATCAAGGACTCAGAATATATTCTGAACATTCAACTCAAGCAGCACTTTCCTTATTGTTTCATTATTGTTCAATGATTTTACCTTAACTGGATTGAAGTGGCCATGCTCTACAGCACTATTAAGTGCCTCCATTACTTTATGCCATCCTATGTAATTCAAGTAGGATCAATTAAGCAAAAGATTGATTTTTTACTTTAACAGTAGCATTCACCTTTACAAACATATAATGACCCAATTTGATTTTTCAAATGAGCAAAATAAAGGTTTTACATTCCAATTTATATCAGACCTACATCTTAGTGGTTACAATGAAATGTGAAAATTATTATTCGCCACTTTTAAAATGGGATTTCAACTAAACTATAATCTGAACCTTGACCTTAAGTCCTAATCAAGCTTTACTTTTTGGATTAAAACTGTTGTCATCTGTTAACTCAAAATTCGAATAACCAAAGAAAACTTCCACACCTAAGTATGCTTTTTAAGCAAAAAAAGATTGGAATGTAAACTTTGACCGAACAGGCCGGAGACTGGTAACCTGTGGCACAGTGGGAGTGAGTTATGTTGATTTTGTTTGAAAAATTTAATTTCTGTTAAAAAATTTCATTACATTTTTAATTCAACAATTTCAAGGGAATAGTTTATTGGTTAAAGTTATAACAATGTGACTATTATAGCCAGAATTGAAATTTTTGATAAAAAAGATTGTCTTTGCTTCATGCCTCGTGCTACGTCATATGCATCCTGCTACATCATCATTGCACGCTTCAAGTCTGAAAAATGTATCAGGAACAGCGAGAAAAGGTTTTATTTTCAAAAATTACTATTACTTAAGGGTGCTACTTTTCATCTGGAACTTAAAAAAGTAAGCTTTATAGGGACTTTGACCTACTCTTATTTTAATAAAGATTCTGCTATGCTGAAGGAATATGGCTTGTTTTACCTTTTCTCCTTGTAATGAATTCAAATTTAGCAGCCACCAAAGTGTCGAGACTAATGTTCAGGTGCTGAAGTCCAGCCTCGTGTAGCTTTTGAAGTTTCCTTGTAAGGGTTAAGCCGTTAGTTGTCATACCAAGACCTCCTACTAAGCCTGGGATATTTGATAACTCACCTAAAATGTCAAACAACCATTCAACTTTACTGTTAACAAGATTCAAGCAATGGATTCTTCTTCGATCTTGACTGTACAACCTACTGGTCAGTTTCGCGAGCTTACATATTTTTAATGTTTTAGTCATGTTTTTAAATTTGCAGTAATGACTTTACAGCTTCAATGATACTTTAAACTAGATATAGACTATTGGTTCAGTTAGCAGTACATGATTATACAGTGCATGTAAACAAAGATCCTTAGAGCATTCTTTTTCTTTATCCTTGGGTATTTAGAAAACCTAACCGTTTTTTTTCAACCCAATAATCATTATGGGACTCTGAGGGCCTAAAGTATAACAACCTTATTCAAAAGGTGCATAGGTTGAACTGTTTGCAGCAATAATCATTCTGGGACTCTGAGGGCCTAAAGTTTAACATCCTAATTTCCAAGAGGATGCAACAGTTTATGTATTTTTATATCATTTACCATTTGAAGCTGTTAGAGAAAAGGCAGCATCACTTCCTCAGTTATTTTAAAGACCTTCAGTGTTTGATTTGGCACAAGTTGTTAAAACTGGGCCTCTGCATGACAGACTGACACCTTGACAACAAAGCTAATCACCATGTGCTAAACAAACTAAGTTAGTTGTTTGAACATCAGTAAAAACAACTGCAATCACAAGTTAGAGATGGTGTTTCTTTGAACTGTCCAGTTATCTAGAACTCCTGACTAATCCTTGTCAAAGTGCTATGAGTAAACTCTGATAATTATGCTGCATTTCTTAAAAATTAAAATTGCAGTAGCTAGAATGAAAAAGTAATGAAAATGGTAAACATTAATTGACATAAATCAGAATATAAATTTGGTCATCTTTATGTTATACTGATAATATTAAGTGCTTGTTCTCAAATTTGTAGTTAATAGCTTATAGGGTCGCACATGATTTTCATTATAAGCTTTGAAATTATTCTGGTGGCTGGAAAGTGCTCGATAATGAACAGAGCTTCTTAGCTGGGTTTGTGAAAGATCAATGCATTTATTTCACTGATTTTCATTATATTTACTTTCAATATATAATGTATGTTTATTATGTTACATAATACATAATTTTCATTATTTTCTTCTTTACTGTATCTTGCAAAGCTGCAGATGACAACAGATCCATTAATTAAGCAACCTATCAACTTCAATAAACTGACATGAACGAAGTCAGTTACATAAAAAGGGAAATAATGTTGATAAAGTTGAAACAAAGGTAACTTACATCTATGTTATTTTCAGCTATATACAGCACAAATAACTACAATCAAAAGATGGATTTTTTATTGAACAGTTCAGTTATAACTTTTGACTAATCCTTGTAATTAAAGTGATGTAAAAAAATTCCAAGCTAACTCTACCTCTTCATTGAGCTGCAATCTTCAAAATTAAAATTGCTGCTGAGTGAAAAGATAATGAAAGCAGGAAATAGCAGAACAAAAAGCAGTGAAAATGGGAAAAATCAACATAAATCAGAATTATAGTTTTCTTCTCTTATACTTCTTGTTCGCAAATGTGTAGTTAATTAACAGGTTATTTTTAAAGAGTATTTTACTAGCATATCATAATGATTATAAACTTTTCACTATACATATCTTGCAAAGCTGCAGATGATAACAGATCCGTTTAAGCATTCTACCAGTTTAATGACCTGACAAGTTAACATATAAAAAAAGAAAGAATGTTGATAAAAGTAAGAGAAAGTTTAACAACTTCTATGCTATATATGTTTACAGCAATATACAGCACAAACAATTACTACAATCACAAGATAGTATTTCTTTGAACAGTTCAGTTAGAACTTTCGACTACTCCTTGTAAAATTGATGTGAATAAACTTCAAGATTACACACAACCTCTTCATCGAACTGAAATCTTAAAATCAAAATTGCAGCAGAATAAAAACGTAGTGCAAACAAGAAACATGCAGCATAAAATTAATTGGAAAGGTTGTTTTTATGTCATGATACTAATGTTTCTTAATCTCAATTAATGTAGTTATTATAAAGGGTTATTTTTAAAAGGGTGTCACACATGCTTCTTTAATATAATTATCTTGCCAAGCTCAAAGGTGTAGAGGACTATTGGAACTTTTGACTGATCCTTGTAATAGTGATGTTAAAAAATTCCAAGCTTACTCTACCTCTTCATTGAGCTGCAATTTTAAAAAAATTAAAATTGCTGCTGGGTGAAAAGGTAAAAAAGCAGGAAAAAGCGGGCATAAATCAGAACAGGTATATATGCAAGAAGTCAAACATTATTCCAAGTCCTATTTATAGTAATTCATTTTTTAAAAAGGGTATCACTTATAAAAACTACAGCTGTATTACCACAATTAGTACCGATTGTGTATACACATAAAATATCTTTTTTCCTTAAGAATAGATACAAAATACACAATAACAGACATCAAAGGAAGAAATATATAACATCCTACTCTTGCATGTATCTATCTTTTTTTAAAAAAGGTTTACATGTACTTCTTTACTGTATCTTGTGAGGCTGCAAATGACTTCTAGAGGTACATAGGGAAAGAAAGTGGACAAAAGAAAGCATTAAGTTAACATCAAAGCTTTAACATCAGTGCAAACAATCACAGTCACAAGGCAGTATTTCTGTGAGCAGTTAAGTTCTAACTTTTGACTAATCCTTGTAAAAAGGATGTAAATAATCTCTCATTGGGCTGAAATCTTAGGTCAATCAAAACTGCAGCTAAGTGAAAAGGTAATGAAAACAGGAAACCACAGTAACTGGCTGCATGGCTGTTGCGGGTGCCCTGCCGAGTTATTTATTATCCTTCTTATTATATATATCTTTTTTGTGTTTTATTTTGTTAACAGCAAAGTGAATAAATAAATAAATAAATAAATAAATAAAACCTTCGGCATAAATAGAGCAGTCAGTCTGATTCAATTAATATATAGTTAACAGGTTATTTTTAAAATCATGACACACATACTTCTTTGCTATATCTTGCCAAGCTCAATGGTGTAGAGGACTATTGGAACTTTTGACTGATCCTTGTAAAAGTGATGTGAAAAAATTCCAAGCTTACTCTACCTCTTCATTGAGCTGCAATCTCAAAAATTAAAATTGCTGCTGAGTGAAAAGGTAACGAAAACAGGAATCCTTCAGTATAAATTAGAACAGTTGTGAAACAAGTTAAACAATATTCCTAATCCTATGTGCAGATGTTCAGATTTTTTAAAGGTATCGCTTTATACTTTGTACTAAACTTATTTCTTAAAGCTGCAGATAACCTCCCAATAATCATTGGTACCAATTGTCTATTTCACATAAGTATAAAAAATACACAACAGATATCAATATAATAAAACATAGTATCCTAGTCTTATATGCAATTACTCTGAGATTTTTTTTAAAAGGGTATCACATGAACTTCTTTACTGCATCTTGTGAAGCTGAACTCTTAGAGGAACATAGGGAAATAAGTTAATATTTACCTTTTAACATCAGGGTATTTCTTGAATTGTTAGACCTTTTTTACAAATCTTTAAACAAGTGGTGTGAATAGATTCCAAGCTCACACTACCTCTTCACTGAGCTGCTATCTTAAAATTGCAGCTAAATGAAAAGGCAACGAAAACTGGAATTTCAAAACAATCAGTTTATGTCACAAGTTACATTTATCTTCATGTAACACTTATTGGAACAATTACAACCAAAGGCAAGTGTGAGAAAGAAAAAACGCAAATTACCCTGAGCAGGAATTGAACCCACAACGCTCGATCACATTGCAGTTGCTCTAACCAATGAACTACCAAGGCATCTACAGTAGCAGAGAGAGAGCGTGGGAACCAACCCAAAACAAGCCAGGCAATCCCAGTCTCCCCACATATGCTCTCGCTCCTCTCAGAAACAAAGACTTTTCTTTGGCATTGTCACACTACTTGAGCCAATGGACAAGTTACGTGACCATAGATGTAATAAATGGAACAGCTGCATTTTTTTTCACTGTATTTTTTAGCTTTGCCATATAGAAGAAAAAATTATGTATAATACAAAATAAAAAACTGTATTAGACATACTGGCTTGTTATATAAATACAAATGCAAGAAGGCAAACAAAAACATGGAAAAAAGCTGGCATGGCTATCACAAAATAAATGTGATCATCTTCAGAGATCATCTTCATCTAATATGACCACACCAGAGAGTAATCTGAGTTTCTGAGAGGAGTGTGGGGGGAGGGGAAGGGGGACTGGGATTGCCTGGCTTGTCTCGGGTTGGTTCGATCTCTCTCTGCTACTGTATTTGCCTTGGTAACTCAGTGGTTAGGGCACCTGCCTAGTTGTGAGTTTGATTCCCACTCAGGGCAGTTTGTTTGTTTTTCTGGGTTTCTCTTACACCCAGTGCCTTTGGTTACTTTTAACAGGTCACACTTCTCTCTGGAGATGATCATAATGAAATAATATTTCTTGGCTTTATTACTATATTACATTTTACGATACCAAAATTTCTGTGTAAAACAGATACTGTCCAAACAAGGTAAACTATCAACATGAAAACTTACTGTTGCATTAAATAAAGATCATAGATCTATTCTTCAAAAATTAATATATTTTCCACTTGTAAACTAAGTCAAAGCTTTTATTGTAATTCATATTACACAAAATAGATAACAAACTACAAAAATTATACAATACAACTTATCTGTTGTTTACTTACTACACAAATTTATGATGTCTGGCCGTACAAGAGGCTCTCCGCCAGTTAGCCTAATTTTGGTGATCCCTTCACTAACAAACAATTGTGCCAATCGAACAATTTCTTCGGACGAAAGTAGCTCATCCCTGGCTGTCAATGACACACCTTCCTCAGGCATGCAATATTGACCTAAACAAAACAGCAAATTCCATTAATAATTCTAGAATTTTAACCCTTTTTCCAAATATATCAGTAACTATATAAACAGATTATAACAGATAATGGTAACAATAGTAGTTTAACATTAAGTCATTTAACGTTTTTACATAGCAACTACTACATGTATATCGCTAATTATTGGGTTTGATGAAGGAGAATGTATACTAATCTTGCTGTTGTTTGTGGGCTCAAGCTTGATGCAATCCGTTTTTGTGCAATTTTCATCTGGCTGACTGGATGGCAAATAATGCTTCAACTCCATGTCATTGTGACCATGGTGGCATGGTGACCAAAAATCGAATGCACTTCACTAATCTCTTATTACTTCTAGTTTATAGAGCTAGATTATCAATAACATTGAACCAATAATGTTTGCAAGAATCTAATTTAAAAATTATATTAAACTTAACAATTACAATACTCTTAAAACCTATTTATTCAAGGGTCTTAAAGTGTATATATCACTATCAAGGAGCTTGGTCTGTTAGAAAGAGATTTTGAAAAAGAAGAAAGTCAAGGTCGGAAGTCCAAAGGGTTAAATTACAAAACAGTCAATATTTCTTGAAATACCAGACCATTGATCCTGAAACTCTACACTTTAACACAAACATAAACACATGTTAAAGAAATAACAGTTGTTTTGTAGTTTTTCCCTTTGGATTCCCGACTTTGACGTCACAAGATTGGTAATTTGCATATTTGAAAAAGCTTTATTACTCAGCAACCAAAAGAGTTATTTTAATGAAACAAGCGATATTATTCTTCTTTTTCAAAATCTCTTTCTAACAGACCAAGTTCCTTGATAGTGATATATACACTTTAATAGTACCCAATGGAACTACAGAATGGTTCAATTGTGAAGTAATATGGAGAGGAACTAGAAAATTGGGCTCATGCTTTTTGGCAATTTCAGCAAATGCTAATTTATCAGAATTCCTTCCTCATTTTCCACCCATTAAATTATACTAAACTGCCCTTAACCAATCCTTACCTACCTACAGCTACTTGCCCACCAATTCTAACTTTACTTCACATAATACTTCCAGACACTCTTTTTCCTTTCTTTGTTAAGAAACTTGTTACTTGAAAAGATTTTTCAATGACTGTAACCCCATTTCATCTCCACTTGGACATTTCTAGGGACCACTAGTTTTGGTCTCAGATTATTAAGAGAAAATAAATTGGTGTAAAAAAATGAACAAAAAATAAACATCGTAATATTATACCTTGTTAGTTAAAAACTAACATTGTGCATGTTGACTACTTAAATTTTGTTATCAAACATGCTAAAAACTGTTAACCGTACACACAACTGTACAATCATCTCAATACATTTATTCTGAAATCTAATCAATGATTATTTACAATTTTCTTACATCTTAAATTGCAGCGCTCAGTGAGGGAGATTCTTAAGTATTTATGGTTTCTTCCAAATGAGTCCTTCAGGAATTCTGAGAACGGTTTGATTTCTTTATCCTGAAAATAACCTTTTCTTTGCTTGGTGTTCTATACATGGAAAATAAAAAAGGTTACTCTGTTACAAAACACATATAACACATCCGTTATGTTAAAGCCTCCGCGTTCTAGGTAGGCATGCTTCCTTTTTAGCTTCCTCTGGGAACTAACAAATTTTGGGAGTTTATTGAAGCTCAACTATCTTGCACATTGGTAAAAAAATCAGATGTTCTTACAGGGGTTTCATTTCTGGCTGGAGGCCGGATGTAATGTCTGTTTTGTGATGTCTAAAATGATGTCCCCTCCATTAAAAACCACTAATTACGCCAAAATTTGGGCAGTTTCAGGATTAGCTTTGCTATTTGAAACTTAATAAAGATTAAAGTTAAAGTCAGTAAAACCTGTTTAGTAATTTACGGTTTAAAACTTGAAATATTCAATCGATTTAAACCTGTTCCAGTTTTAAGGATTTGACGTTTCGAGCGTTTAAAAACCCTTTGTCGGAGCAAGGGCTAACGGTCGAAACAACAGCGTTGTAAAAGTTCCGAAGGCGAAGGTTTAAAATATCTTGAAAGCGAATATTTAAGCCGTCGTACTTTTACATAAGTCGTTTTAAACCTGCCCAGTGCACACTCATTAGACTCACGTTCTGTGAAACTTCTGTCTGGACTACTGGTATTTCAACAGAGGACGTATGTTGCTTCCTAGTCAGTAATGATGAAATTCTGCAGCAGTCCTTTAGCTTCCCAATTCTTGCGAAGAAACATTGCTTTGAGTTTCTCATGTACGCCAACCTCTGAAATGTTACCTCCATCTTGATCCACAAAGAATGCTAGTTCCAGTCCCGAGAGAGCGCGGCGGGGGGAAGGGGCGTTGTACGCCGCTTTGACGCCATTCAAAAATGTAGAATTAATCGAGTCATGCATGGAGATCTTTCTAACTCAGGTGCAATTTCAAGAATCCTTCAATTTGTTTCCACGAATTCTTCGATTTTTTACAAAAGCAGTCCTATCTAAAAATAACTGATCGACTGATACGTTAAATTTTGTTTGGCTCATTGTTCAATCAGTTAAAACGTGAGTCAAACGTCTATGACTACTGAACTGACTTTGAGTCAGTCAGAGGACAAATTTTTGTTCTATTTGATTTATTCTAAGTTTGAAAATAATATTTTACAATAATTATTTCACCCGATGGCGCCAGTTGTCATACATGAAGTATCTACGGGAACAAAGACGATCGCGGGCTCAACCAAGTGGAAAGCACGGAAATCACGGAAAATTTTACCCAGAAATCCTTGCGTGCGCAACTCGTAACCAGTCCTAAATCCTGGCAGAGTAAGTTCGTGAAAGATCCAATCCAAAAACAAACAACACAGAAAAAAGGCAAATATCTAAAGAAATAGCGTCACAGCCATTGCCATCGAATTTGTATTCAAGCAAAAATCAAGAGAAAATCATAAAACTGAGATTGTGTGAAAAGAAAAAAGGTTTGACCTCCAATTACGTTCGGGCGAGTCTACTATACTATCCGGCATACTCAGAAGGACAAATTTCTCAAACGAAAAAAAAACCCGGCAAAAACTGCAATATGTTTCGTTGCCTCACTTCGTCCGGCAGCAATTATTAAGTTCTGAAAATTTTTCCACCCTTCTCATTATTCTGTTCCGTACGTTTTATAAACTGTATTCAGAACTCCAGATTATAATATATAATAGTTTAATACTATTGTCTGATTAATTTAATGACTTTATAATGTTTTAAACTAATCTGATATATCTGTTTGCCCTAAACCTAAATTTGATTAATCGTTAAATCGATCAAATTGAGTTTAATAATTGTGTGACGTATGCCGCAAATTATTGTTTCGGCTTCAACGATTTCATCATCTTGTTTTCTTACTTTACCGACGTCCAGTTATTGTGGTCACTGGGTGACTCCATCAAATTGTTCTTCTATTGCCAAAGGAGCCGAAAACACTGACAGTATGTTTCTCCGTTTAATTTTCAGCAGCATTCGTTTGTTTGGATATCAAAAATTTTTTGAACTTCTAAATGACAAGGGTTGGCATAATTACTAAAAACAATGTCAAACAAAACCGAGAAGATTTTACACTAAAACATAACAATTATAAACATAAGTTTGAGTCATTAATTTTAACTAAAACATGAACAAGTACGAAACTAACCTGTCACTGTCAGCCATCTTTATTATTAATATTAAACAGTCAGCACACTTCAGATACTCTTTCAAAACTTCACGAACGGCTGCAAACCGGAAATAAAAACGCAACAAAGCCACAAACGATTACGGACAGAACTTCAAAACGCGAAAACCCTGAGCATGCGCAGACGTTATTCAGCGCTGTCATTCTAACGTTCACTGAAATACGAGTTAATGAGTCCTACTGCCTGTTCGCACACCCTATTAGCCTTCAGGTTTGTCAGAAGAAGTGTTGGATGAAGTGCAATAAATGCCTTGTTCATTCAGTCGTAATTCTTTATAAGTAGAGAAGGTACCTCAATAGCCACTAAAGGAAAACACTGGTTATTTCTAGACTCGGGCCGAGTATACTGTCCTCATGATGACCAAACTCCCAGCTGGGCCCGTGGCTCAGTTGGTTAGAGCGACGTAGATCTGCTTCTTAGGTCGTGGGTTCGAGTCTCACCGAGGTCAGAGATTTCTTCTTTCCTATGGCTTTGTGTGGTTTTATGGGGTTCTTTGGTAGTGCTGTAGATCAGCGAAACATGGAATACACCCCGCTCCAGTAGTAAGGCTTCGCTTGAATATACATGTTGTATTTATAGCTATTCAACTTTAATAAGGCCATACTTCAACCCGAAGTAATTAGTAACACACATTCTCACTTTCTATCTTAACACTTTATTTTGAGACATAACCACGACCTGATCAAAAATATATTATGTATGTCTAATTTCTATTCAACTGGAGAAAAGTTCAGCTGACAACGACAATAAAAAATTCATTAAAACTAACAAGAGTGATTCAAAATTTTGATGAGTGCATTTCGATTATCCTTACCTTTTTGGATGAAGCTATTTATACTATTAACAAAGGGTTTTGACACTCAGTCTATATTGGACGGGAGCTATTTTATCTACTTTCTTCCTGTTTTCTAATGTGCAGAGCGAAAATCCGTGAAAATTCATATAAAAATGGTAGCAGGTATTTACACATTATACATTTGTGGCTATGTTTTTGTTTCTTCAGAAAACTGAATTGGGAATAATTTTCAACATATTAACCCAATTCTTAGTTTTTTTTTTCAATTAAAAATAAATTTAACAATTTAAGTCTCAATTGAACTTGCAAATGTGTTTAATATCTTTTTAAAAAACAAAACCTTTTAGTTCGAATTCATAGAAACCAAACAACGGTTACTCTCCAAAGACACAACCTATCGAGAGTCTATTTGCGAAGCAACACAAAAAAAGGCTACAAAATTAAAATCAATGGAATTAAATTCAAGATTACCACGTAGGCTGTACAAAAATGATTATGTATGGGTTGACACTGATACTAATCTGACACGATATTTGTTTTCACCCCTGGAAAGATTTAGGTTAACAATCGTGCCTTCAATTCGTGTAGTTTCACTGACACCGAATCTTTCTCGCAAAACACTTTTCGATTATATTTATATTTCGTAAAAAAATGAAATGCTAGTTATTTTTAGCGTCTGTTTAAAATATGCCTTCAAAAATTTGGTTGAAGCCATTCGATGTCAAACATATTACACAACAGCAGCCGTACTAAATCGTAATGTCCTAGCTGCTGGGCGGTAACTAGAGATAAACTGCCGAGCTTGCTCCGTCAGGAGCTGTTGATCGGGAGTTTTTCCACACGCAACTTGTTCCCATGTAGCGTCCAACTGCAACAGCACAAGGATTAACAGATTAAGAGAATGAACTGTTTATTCTATACAGTTATGTTAAATTGCAAGTCAAATTTCCAGGGGCAATAACCAATTCCTGCGCGATGATTGGCCAAAAAACGGTCCAGTAACTTCCCGCAATTTTTTACTCCAGCGAAGGACAGCTGGTCAGAAACAGTAGCAGTTTTTGCTCGTGTCAAACTTAACAAGTATTTATATGTATAACAATTCTCCATACAAGACCGGTAAGATATTGGGCTGATTTTTCGCTGGCGCGAGATAATCGTTTGTTAGCTCGATCTGTACTGTGAAACACCTTGGGTGAGTATTTTTCCGGACAGACCATGCACTCAGCTATTGCGATATGATATTGCAGGTTGCACATGCGCACTAATAATACAAACATAGCTAGGAAAATGGCCCCAAGATCTCACGGGTCAGAAGGAACTAAGCCTGTACTGGACCCTGAATTAATAGGAGCCTGAGTATTAGCAGCTGTTTCGGCCTTGTTTAGTCTCAGGTCACAAAACACGCTTACATTCTTGTTTGTCTCTTCCTGTTGGAATTCGAGCCTGTTTGTTAGCTATGTCGCGAGCTGACTTAAAAAAAAAAACTCTTAGAACCAATGCGTGGCTACACAGTCTACCTAAATCAATGTAAAATGTGAAGTTACCTTTCTTGGTGTATCTTGAAAACGCAGTAACCGCATAGGATTAACTTTCCTCTTATTTCTCTGCTGATGATAAAGAAAAGAGAAAAGGAGAAACAAATATTACTACGATTTCGTTTGTAAAAAAGTTAAAGTTGTCACTTAAAGAGCAACTACCACCCGTCAGTAGTAACGCAGGTCGTCTTTGAACTAGACTGGATTACAAAACTGTTTTAAAAACCTCAGGGAATCAAATGCTCATAACCACACCCGACCTTCAACTGACGAGTATAATTTCAAGTTTTAATTTTTCAGTTGGTTTCAACTGCTTGGTGCCACGGGCTCCTAAAAGAAAGAGGTGTGACTAGTTTTTTCATGTATGGAAAGTTACGAGTTAAACAGAAACAAAAAACACTAGATTTGGATCAGAGGGCCTGAACTTAATATCGTTGAATTGCTGACGATATTCCAACACCGGTGTGAATAAGAAAAGAAGAAGCTATTAAACTAAATTTGTATATATGTACTATTTTTATTATAATTGTAACTGTTTTACTGAAATGACAGTATTGGGTTATTACTCGGGCCATAAGGCACCGAGTCACTAATTCGAGGCCGTTCTATTTTTTTGTCGTGTCGCGTTGGTATCGTGGCCTCGCAAAATCGGCATGCGGTTTTGCGTGGCCATCGCACACAGTGCTTAGCGGGCTGCGTGTAAAAGCACGAGGCTTCACTTGATTTTGTTTGCTCTGTAAATTAATTGTTCTATTGCAAAGGATTAAATAACGGCCCGAGTGCAGGCAAACCAGTAGCCTCTTGTTGAATATTAAGTTTGGACCATTAGTACGAAAAGCTAACCGCTACACAACCAGAAACCACCCATTAGCAACGCAGTAGAAAGTCGAATAATCTCGTGAGAATCCCTAGTCCTACATTATTCTTCACTCGAGTGTTCTTTACGTCTATAACCCTATAATCTGGCACGTTGCCAGGGCCAGAGACTAACGTTAGCCAACTAGGTAGGTATTTTTATAGCGGAAAGAAACCTAGCGAGTAAAAGTCGGTTTTGGCTAGTGAAATCAAAATTGTCAATAGCTACTGGGCTAGTGAGCAAAAGAGTTAGTCTCAAGCCCTAGTTCTGGTCCCAGTGGTTAATATTCCATACCAGCAACTAAGGCTCAGTTTTTCAAAGGCTAATCCTGGGTTAAATTTTTAACCTAAGCTCTCGTTAACAAACCTTACAGACTGGTTCAAGCTGTAAATTTGGAGTTGACAAGATTTTTGCCATGGAAAATCGATACAGTATTTTATACGAGCTCTAAACCGTTCCTTAGAGACTTAACCAAGGGTTAAAGTTAACCAGCCTTTGAACAACCAACCCAAGGGATTTGCTTCCCGTTCATGGCCTGGTTGTACGAACCCTGGATAAGCTATCAAATGGATAGCTGTCGTAACTAAGAAATCAAAGATTGTTTGGCTCTTTGCTGATTTCTCTATCCCTAGTTGTTAGGTGAGTAGAAGACTCCACATTTTCAGCATTATAGCTTTACTGCTGAAAACAGAAATCCCTTATCCGGCGGATTGCTTATCCAGGCTTCGTACAACCGGGCCCAGGACAAAAGTCTAAATGTTTCAGACGAGTTTGTTAAAAGGTAAAATGTATGGTCATCTCTAATAAAACGCTTTTGAAACCTTTCCATTGTCTCTATATCTACGTTTATACTACAAGTTCAAAACACAAAAGTTGTAAGGCCAATAAACAGTCAAGTGGGCTGTTTGTGAGAATTGCAAGTACAGTATTTGACTGAACAGCACTGCTTCAAATTCACCTGGCCAAGTTGTGCTTCATCAGGATTTAAGAAAGTTTTAACGCCAGTTGTCTGTGCGTTGTTGCCACTTACTGCTTGTTGACAGCTCGAGGTGATGGGGGTGGCAAATACGTCCTTACTTCCAAACACTTCGCACGTTTTTACAACTGTTGTATCTGATGGCTTGGCTGGTGATGCGAGTAATGACGAAGTCACGATACCCGAGTCATCCTAAAAAACATGACAATATTTGTCTCACATCTTAACACATTAAAACAAAACGGTTTAATTTGGAAAGACTTAACTTAGAAAGGGAAAATGTAATGAACATTTTTTGACCTTGGGATAACTGTTAAGGTCATCACAACGGTGAAACAAGGGCCCGTTTGTAGAAAGTCTAGACAAGCTATCTGCTGGATAAAAGCTAACGGTCGTCATTAACAAAATCAAAGATTGTTTGACTCTGATGATTTCTCTATCTTTGGTTGTTAGGTGAGTGGAAGACTCCTAGACTAATGGTTTAAATGATGTCAAACAACTTTCATTATAGTTTTACTGCATAAAATGTAAAGCACTTATCCGGCGGATAGCTCATCCAGGCTTCATGTAACTGGGCCCAGAAGTATAGATACAAATTCTGAAGACTTATTTAATCAAAGTATTTGTAGAGCAAAATCACCAGATAATTTTTTTCTGAAGCCACAATAGTGACCGTTAAGTGTTAAACTAACAAGGACTATGCTATCAAATTTTGAAGGGATTTCGTCTTAAACAAGGCATAATGCAAAGTAAAAAGAAAAATTTACACCAAAGTTGTAATTTATTGGTCAGGGGCAAATTAGTTCAAACAGTTTAAACTCAAGCTTTATCTGACAGACTAGAGTGACTATCCTGTCACCAAACCCCAACACTACCAACCTGTGCAGGTATTACGTTCATATCGGATACTTACTGGACTGACAGAACCTTTGGCTGCAACCCGTGACCCCACAATGGAAGTATCTGATTGTTGCATACTCTCATTGTTGTCATAAAGGGCATGCGAGACTGCATCTGAATTGTCAATACTGTCATATTTCCCATCCAAAGACGTCCGTACATTTTTGCCCAAAGTTTTCCTTGATTCGGAATAAGAAATCTTTACACCACTTTCTTCTTCTTCACGTCTGATTATTTCACTGAAGTCTTCTTCAAAGTGGCTAGGAGTCTGAAAACAGATACATCCTGTCTTGCAATTGTTTCAAAACAACCATAGATTTTGAAGGGAAATAGACAACCGTGTTTACTTGATTAAGCAACCATGGCACTTACTTCATTTTTGGCCTTTTTCGGGGCAGTGCTTACATGAGAGGGGAGGAGGACACTCGTTAAAGTTTTCACAATTCTAGTCGCAAAGACATTCAAATTTTCAAACAAGGTTCTAAGTGAAACATATTGAAAAAAGTCTTGAATGTATTATTCTCATAAAATAGCCTAACAATTGCAAGTTCCCCCTCATATGCGATACAAGTCTAAACCAAAAACCATTTCAGCCAGTAAAATGCAATTTCACAACAACTCTAGAACTAATCTGCAAGGGGGGGGGGCACTTATTTAGATCTTGGACTTTTTTGGAAATTCCAACTAACATCATTACCAGTCTAAACCAAAAAAAATTTCAGCCTTAAAACAAAGTCAATTTCCAGCTAAGCAAGTGTTTCAATAAAATGTGATTTGAACATCAACTCTAGTACTAATTTGCAAGGAGGAAGGCACTTAATAAAATCTTGGACTTTTTTCAGGTTGGGAGGAGAGGGGCTTATTATTTGACTTAAGGAGCTAAGCGTATATATATATATATACAAGCCAAATAAAATGGTATTAAAATTTTGGTTTTGAATTTGAAAAAAATGCGAAAAGATGTTTACACATGCTTGCATTGGTGTGTTTGAAATTTAATTTTATTATGCAACTTGATAATCTGGCAAATGGCAAAGTAATCACAGTGGTACTTCTGAGCAGAAATTGGCCTTCAGATTAATTGTAATACAAGAAATTTTGTTGCACCATTTTATAAACCAATTTATCATAACAATTTAAGGCAACTTACATGAGCCAGTTTGGTTTGATTGAGAATCTGCAATGCATTCTTGAATGGGGTTGGAGTTCTTGGTGACATAGTAAGAAGTGACCTCTGAATTCGTGGGGTACGAAACGGGTCCTCTGCCAAACTGGCATTGTGGTCGATTGGAGTGTTCAATGTAACATTTTTTGCTGGAGCAGTTTTTGATTCAGCTGGAGTGGATGTAACTATTTTACTTTCACTTCCTGCTGGAGTATTAAGAAACTGAGATGGAGAAAAGGGAAGGGACTTGATTGGCGTGCTACTCTTTGGGCTGAATGGAGTGTCGATGAATGAAGAATTCAAGACTGAACTGTCATCTTTGTCAGCAGCCTACAAAAGAGAGTTTCAGGAGATATCAGTGGTAAATAAATGGCTACATAATAAATAAACACCAAACAATAATGTTAGAGAAAAGGAGTTTGCACTACTGGAAACTAAGGTAGTTGACCAAAACTTCTCCTCAATTGGAAAAAAACCTCAGAGTTCCACTTGTTACAATCTCAAAAACAACTTCTAAACTCAAAGAATCAAAGTATTTCCTGTTGTGTACAGGATAATAATAATAATAATAATAATAATAATAATAATGGCTTAATATGGTATATCCATAGATTGGCTCTTCTAAGTTAATCTGTTGTTACGAACTTTAAATAGTAAATTATTACTTCTGATACCTTTCTTTTTCTACCCCTTCGCAGTATCGTAGGGGGAGTACTGAATCTTGTTTGAATCACAGGAGAAGTTATTGGAATGAGAGACCTGGAAAAAAAAAGAAAATCATAAAGATGCAGATACACCTAATGTTGCTATTTCTTCAGCTCTAAGGTTGTTGTTACCAATGGAAGATGATAGTGCATCCTTTCCCCCTTTTCTCTGTGAATGCTGCATTTTAAAGGTATTCAGTAGCTACAAACAGTTGTGCAATCAGCTGGGACTGAACTGGAGACCTCATGATCAGCTCCGAAGACTGTGCACTAACTGACTGAGCTAGGCCGGTTCCTTAAAAACACTCTTTAACAAAAGTGAATATATGATAAATATTGAGTAAATGGCTTGAAACTGATATTTCATTAAATACTGAAGATCAAGAAAAGTACCCCTAAATGTATTTTTTCAAAGAGTGGTACAATTTCTTTATGTTTCTGACAACCCCTTAGCAAAATTTAATGCAGTTGCACATTTATTACCAAAAAGAGCAAATTTTTATTCTACCTAGAAACTGAGGGATTTAACCAAATAAAAATAATATCACTTACCCTTCCCCAGCATTTTGTAGACCAGCTAAAGAGTTGCCATCAAACCTATAACCTGAAAATCAAATTAAAACTGATAGTCATTATCACTGCATTTAAACTAAACATGTTCAAAAAACTGACAAGAATCCAGTATTGGCATTTTTGTAAAATCAGACGTTTTGTAAGCTGTAAGATTCTAATTCTAAGCTCTACTATACTATTATCTATCCCTTTCTTAAATGTGCCTGTCTAATAATCTAGGGTAGCAACTACACTACAAATATTAAACCCATTTTACAAAAAAGGTATTTAGATTATTTTCTTTTATTTGGTTCTCATACACTTCCTCTCTTTGCAAAACTCAATCTTATGAAATTGCAAGATATAATCACTCTGAATGCCCCATGTTTTATGTAAAATTACAAAGTCAAATATTCCCATGCCTTTAACATTTTCTTTACTGCAGTCAATAAGAGACATGCTTGTAATACATGCCTAACTTCCTTAGAGTTACAGATTTCTTGCATTGGTCCAAAATTTTGAACGATGTTGACAAATCACTCAAAACTTCGAGTTACTGTAGTTTTGAACAACACAAATTTAATTTTCTAATTTCATATAATTTAGATAGTTTATATTAACCTACATAATTTTTTTAATCAAATCATGAATGCACTTTATTTATATAATTTTGTGTAAGAGTAGTATAATAATATAACCTCATTTTGATTTTGACAAATTTGTCTTCCTTGATGCAATATAGTTTCATTTAATTTCAAAATAAAATGGGCAACCAATAAGTTTAGCTTTTTGGTTATTCCGGGTGTCCAACCACTGTAAATTAGCTTAATTTATTTCTTTATACTATGTACTGTAGAGGATCTAAAGTGGAAATAAAATGTTGTTGTTTTTTTGACATAGCTCGCTATTTTTCATAATAAACAATACTGAAGATGAAGGAACTTGTGTTCTTTAAACTAAACTTAAATATTTGCAAACAGAAAATATAGAGATAACTAACAATTCTGAAAGCACTTTTTTGAAATAAGGCAACTTAATAACAATGCATACATACAAAATAATGAGAACTTGCTCTGGTTAATTCTATGAGAACTGTTTTGCTAAATGATAGTGGCAAGTATTGTTCTATATAGAGATACACATAGAAGAGGAGATTGCAGCAGATGAAAGAGCAATGGTCTTGTTCCGGTCAATAGGAAACAGCATACACCCATCTATACAACTAGAAATTGACTGCCCATCATGACATGCAGACTGCAAGTTACCTGTTCTGGATCTGAAGATGTGGGTAGAAAAAGAGAGAGACCATGAAAACCATCAACGAGATACAGCCATTGTAATGCACGAGTTCTATTATAAAGAGGTATCATCTAGACCCATGATTAAAGCAAGATCATCCCTCCCGAGGAGAAGCAAGAGAACGATCTTGACACAGGAGGTATTACGAGTACTACTACATTGCAACACAAGACTCCCATGGGATGTGGTGGTAAGTCATGTGAATGAGATGATGCTTCGCATGCAGTTCTCAGGGTATGACCAGCGGTTTAGGTGGTAAAGTCGGCTCTGAAAGCATATGAAAACATCTGGGAATGCGATGTGAGTGGTGAAATACCAATGTATAGGCAGAGACAGTGGCGGAATGTCCAAAGGAGGAAAGAAAAACAACAGAAACGGGAAGAATGGTACAAGAGAGAGGACTACGAATCAGTAATTTTTGTACCTGCCACGCCAAAGTCAGATCTTAGAAGGCGGTACAAAGATGAAATAGAAAAATCTGGTTTCAAAATAAAAGTGGTAGTGTGGACAGGTGCAACGCTGAAAATCTAACCCATTCAGAGATAAGAAGTGCCAGAGAGAAGATTGTATTGTGTGTACAACCAGCGGGAAGGGAGATTGCAAGGCGCGAGGAGTGACGTATGAGATAATACATAAAGAGTGCAAGTGCAGATATATCGGTGAAACAGCGAGAAGTGGTATTCCCGAGGGAAAGAACATAGAAGGTTGGCTGAGCGAAGGGAGGAAGGTTCAGCTTTGTGGAGGCATGTTATGCACGCCCATGAAGCCCCACCATCATATGCTATGAGTGTGACCGGAGTATTTAGAGATGAAGCAAAGCTGAGACAGATCGCCAAATCGGTTAAAATTAAAAACACACACCCAGATGAGTTGATCAATACAAAAAGTTAGCATCCCCCAAGCTGTGATCGCAAGTAACTGACAGTTTGGCCACTAATTTCATATTTCATTTGACGTTGTCTCTATTGAACTTACTGTATGAAGTATATACTCTTTATTATGTTCCTTTATATGTGATACTACATCACATCCTTTAACTGTAACATAAATAGCGAAGAACTGAAGAGGTCCGAAGGACGTAACCGGTATTTTTAAGCCAAACTCTGGTAATTTAAGTGTGTGAAAAGCTACAAATTGAGTTGCAGAGCAACAAACCTCTATCAACAATGAAAGTATTATTCTCATATGACATTAAACAAACCTGTTGCTCCAGGGGATGTTAATTTCGTGAATGGCAAGCTCCGACTAGTGGAACCTTTTTCAAACGTACTGACATCTCCCCAATTTGTTGGATCATGATCCAGAAGACTATCAGGTAAATTGTCTATAATGGTTTTGAATGGAGAAATGAGCTCTGATTGATCAGAACTTGCATTCACCCCACTGTTAGTCTTCTTTGGAGTGGAATGAAGTCTGGTGTTGTGATTGTGTCTTGTGTTGTTGCTTGTTGAATTCTGTTGACTCCAAGTTGTGCTGACACTGGAGGTGTTTGTTGTTGTCAGTGATGCTATCATTTAAACGGTAAGAAATCAAAGTTAGTACAGCAGACATAATCATGATACTGGTAAAGATAATCATAGTTTCCTGACTTCTTCAGAAACAGGGTTCATACCCTAGTTTTAACTTTCTGAAAAACCATGACTTTTCTTGGTTTTCCATCACCTAGCACCATTATTTTTTCTCCCTCAACACATCTACAGTATTTTTCACAGAGATGGACCTCTTTTTCACATACTTGGTTGCAGCCACACAAGTTGGCCTGGCTTAACTCTTGCTCGGTTTTACTGTACTGTGTCTCCGTGGTAAAACCATTGATTATTTAGCAAAATGGTGTGTAATTTTGTGCAAACGTATGGATTGGTTATGTTTTTTCTACACATTGTTACCAAGCTAATTTCTGCCAATTTTCCATGACTTTCCAGGTTTTCCATGACCTGTACAAACCCTGAGAAAACTTTATAATATGATTTTTCAGAAATATTTGGGCACATTAAGCTTGCCTAGAGCAATACAGTGCTTGAAATAACTGGGTAAAATCCACAGTTATATAATTAACATGACATCTGACAGTTCTGTACACTTTACAAAGGTTTTTTTTATCTAATCAGACTACCAAGGTCTTTCAGCATACAGCAGTACAAGGCAATCAAATAAACCTTTTTGTGATTCAGGCTTAAGGTTACCCATAAGCTAGCAACACAAATTTCTACCTGCTGCCTTAAAAGGTTATTAAAATGATGTACCTTTGTTACATTTAGTGCTAAAGCAAATATCATTTTAAGTGCAATTATTTTGAAGGAAGTTGAGATAGTAAGATAAAGTTTAATGAAAGTGCTGATTTAAGGGTGTTTGTGTCAACAAAAAACCCCCAGAAAACTGCCTTTTATATTGTTCCTTCAATGGCATTTTTAAATGAAACTCCAAAGTGTGCAGCGTTATGAACTGATCATGAGACACTGAAAACAAATTTTTAGTTGGTAATGTAGCTAGCTAGTGTACTTTTCACTGACAGACAGAACAGTGTTCTTACTCATTACGATAATTAAGACCATTAACATAAACAAAATAACTTTTTAATTAAAGTTAAACTTGTGTGCCTTGAAATTGGGGCACAGCCTACCTCTGACTTTTGTTCTACACCTATACAATATTGGAAAAGAACTGTCATGATTACCTTTTCTTCCTGACAAGGATCTTCCTTGGTGTTTCTTGCTGAATTCCTACAGTGGAAGGATTAATTGGTTTTTCATTGATGTATTGTTTACAAGTTTAGAGCCAAAATTAATAAATAATAAAGTGAAAAAAGAGATCTTTTGACCTAAAGGGTCCTCCTCAGTTCTAACCTGAAGTCACGCAGACCCTAAACTACACAACCAACTATATTAAAGAAAAAAAAACTTTAAAACTCTTTCTTCTATGCTGATATCAAGTTTACCGAATGGGGGCTTTATTATGAGTTTGGTGACAGTTATTCATTTTATGATATCCCAAAAATTGAATTACTGAATGGTAAGTTGCAGTTTATCTATTGTATGCAGTTGACTTCAAAACAGTTCCATGAGATTGAAAAATCTAAGTGCATTCATCAATTGAGAGACTGGATGTTCATCAAACGGATGCATCTCCAGTTTGATAAACATGCTTGGATTTTTGATCTCCCAGCAAAAGAAGGGACTTTTTGAAGTTTAATTGTTTGCAATTTAAGGATTTTCAACAAGTTATGAGACAGGTGGCAAAAATTGGAAATAGGTGGAGATATACCATAAAAATATATATAATTTCAATATAAAGTCAAATTTTGTAAATGGCAAGAGTGCCCAAAGTAGAATTTTGCCGCCTTCTGGTTATTTTTGAAAACCAAACAATTCAAGTGTGAGCGGCTTGAATTTTGTCAAAAAGTTTAATTTTACAAGGCACACAGCTATTGCTAGCTTGATCAAGTTGTGAACTATAATGCAAAGTTACAAAAGATACTTACCATGGTACTGTTGTATCTGTTTTGTCTGTAATGTTCATAGCCTCCAGTTTCAACTTTTCTTCTCATTGTTGAGTTCCAGTGATTTTTAATGGCATTGTCAGTTCTGTTCAAAAAGGCAAAACATTTTTTGCTAAAAAATTAAAATTAAAGCTTTTAAACTTTGATAAAAAATAATTTGCGAGGCATGAAAATAACTATCAGTAAAATGCAAGCACTGTAACCTTCCAGGTAGCAACTTGGCTATTTCAGCCCATTTATTTCCCATTGTTTTATGAGCATTGTAAATAAGTCTGTCTTCCTCTTCAGTCCAAGCACTTTTCTTGATGTGTGGATTGAGATGATTATGCCACCTGCAAACGAAGGTGAAACAAACATACTTTTATCACCACCTTAACAATCTTTGCTGGTTTAATATATCTCAGAATTTTATAAATCAAGTTTGGATCCATTTCAGAAACCATGACAGTTTGCATTCACACAGGCCTAAGGCTTCCATAAGACTCTGTTTACTCAGGGCCATTCAAGTTTTGATCTGCTCTTCTTTAAGGGCCCGTCCATTCTGTTTACATGGGATCGTCTTCATTTTGTAGCAGTTTTTACCAGTGTTTACATGGGACCGAGAGACATGTTTACTTGACATTCAAAAGTAGCTGACCAGTCACAGCACAAGAGCAATTAACGGCAACAAACAATGCTATTATTACCTTTTCTTATATTATTATTATTATAACTCATGTCTTTGCCTTATCATATTTCAATTTAGTCTTTTGCAGCAAAAGTTAAGTGGTTTGTCACTTTGTTCATCGACAGTGCAGTCAAGTGTCTTTAACTGATCGATCTCGGAATGCTTGAAACAAGCTGGTTTCCACAAATGGGACTTTTTAAACCCTCAATAAATCCCAACATAATGTCATCAATACACACGAATTTCAGTTTTGGTTATTTGATCCGAATCATGCATTTTGGCTCTCTGTTTAGCCCTTTCAAATTCTTACAGTGCCTGCAAAGTTATCATCAGGATTGTTTTGGTCAGTGAAGCTGCCGCTTTGTTGTGTCAAATAACCAATCCTGTTATTTGAACCATGAAAGACTGGTGACAAATAATGGCCGTTTTTTGTGTGCAGATGTTTGTTGCATTGCTTGATTGCATCCAAAAAACTTACAAGTTGAAGAAAAACACTTTTTAACAGCAGAGCGGTTAGAAAAACATAGGCTCTTCAACTTAAGCGTCAGAATAATTCGCAAATATTGGTAAAAGGTCTTTGCAGAGTCATTTCAAATTCACGAAAAAATCAATCATTTTTCTGACCACCTGGAAGTGAATTTTGTCTCAAATTTTGATGTGTCAAAACACAATGCCTAATCTTCACACAAACTTTGAAATTTTAAGAGTATTTCTTACTTTTACTGTCATGAGTTCATGTTATATATTTGAATACTTATTAAATAATAAATTTTTGTATCTCTAATGTTTACACCAAATTTTCTTCTAAAGCTCTCAAAAACATATAAGCTATACAATTTCACTCATACCTTTCTCTGCATTGCTTTCCTATTCGGCCTGGAAGATGTTGAGATATAAGAGACCAACGCTTTGGCCCATACTTTTCAACCAGTTCAACTACCTTTTCATCCTCCTATTTGAACAGAAAAATTTTAAATTTAAGTTCTCCACTCAAAGAGGACTTTTAAGGTTCCTCTTACACTCAGTTCTTTGTAAAAAATTCTAAGGACTTTTTATTGCCTACTCTTGCAAATGGGTAACCCCTTTATTTTAAATATTTTGAAACAACTAAACTGGCATTTATACATCAATAGCCTACAGATTTTGGAGCAAGCAACACAATTAATGATTGCACATATTTACTTCTTTTGTCCATGGTCCTTTTACAAGTTCTGGGTTGAGCACTTTTTGCCATCGGTGTAAGCACTGAACATCCGTTCTGTCTGGAAAGTTATCTGATATTGCTTTCCAGTCATCAGTTCCAAGCTCCAAAACTAGTTCTTTGAGTTGTTCATCCTATTTTTTTAAAAAATTGAGATTGAGTTTAGCACCAACAGAACTACTTATCTCAAACCATTAACTAACATAATAAATGGTAGGACATTAAGCAATCATCTTCTCTAGGTGGCAGGTAACTCAGAGGTTAGCAGTAGTGTTCATTGTTTTTGGCGGTCATCGTCATTGATATTGCCTTTCTTTAGTTTGTTGATAAAAATGTGGAAGCAAACTGTAAGTGAAGTGCTTATGGAATGAGATGATATCAATAAGAGGCCAAAGAACACAGAGTTGAATCCCCAAGATCATCTGGAACAAGAGACTGAACAAGGTCAAGGAGGAAAAAAAGCACATGTTTTCAATCACAAGTTGCTGCAGGAGTTTTGTGGCTGGCTGTGTTATGATGAAAATGAAAAGATCTTGTTCTGTGCACATCACATGGTATTTTGTAAATTCTAATCGAGAAAAGTCTGTTATCAAGCTTTGTGAAACACTTGTAGAGCCAGGAGGTGCATACCAGGAAATCTATATTACACTCGCTCAGATTTTTATGACCATCCCCATCACATTGGTGCCATGTGAAAGGGGTTTCTCTGCTCAAAACAGATCTAGAGTACACAGTGCTTCCAGAAACAGGCTAAATCCAGCTTTAGCTGAGTCCAAGATGCATTCTATGCATTCTTCAAAACAACCCGTGTCCAACAAGGAAAGTGCTCGCGAAAGGGCAGTTGTGCACTTTAAATAAATCAGAAAAAGAAAGAAATAGTTTGAATGCAGACAACTTGTAGTAAATAAATTTTTGTAAAACATTATTCTCTATACTTGGGTAATATAATAATTTTTTGTCATGAATATGCCTGTTTTGTTGTTGCAACACTCCCATTTTTTAAAGAAAAATTTTTTAGATTCTTAGCCTGGGGACCAAACCCCCCAATTTTGAAAATGACCCTCCACTTTGGGACACTGGGGGTCCCAGGGACTCTTAATTTTCAGAAGTAGTGGGAACACTGACCGAAGCTTCGAACACTTTTTAAGCTCGTTAGATATGTGTCATGTCACATGGTTTGAAAGCCAGGAAAACAACCTCACTTTCCTGGTCCAATTCACATGATCATAGAGGAGTTTGCATGGCTGATGGCCTAGTGTTTGAGAAAAAGAACTCTTGAATTGGTTGTAAGTGCTAGTATACTGCAGCTTGAAGTCCTTTCAAACCATGCGACATTATAAATCACTCTTGTGTGTTTTCAATTTTATTAGCACTGAATGCACAATTTTGAAAGCTTATTTAGGGGACTTAAAATGGTCGGTTTAGCACTTTTTTCCATTTACAGTTCAACAGAAGTGTTGGAAAAGGCCTTTAAAGCTATAAAAGTACTAATGACAAAATTGCTTCGGTAGAACTTTAAGTGCCAGCTGCTTTCTTTATGGTTCATTTTCTTTGTTTAGTTGCAGTCTTAGTAGCTTTTAAATGTTAGACTTATCATTAAGATATTCTACCAAGCAATGATCACTAGGGCCAGGCATTTAGTGAAAACTAATAACCAAATAAAATGCCAACAATCACAGCACAAGTACTTTGTCAACACTTTGAAATGAAAAACATAATTAAAGAAAAATAAAAAATTAACAGTAACATAGCTCAGTCCTTTAGCAAATTAAGGTGCTTGTCCAACTTCGGTTTTTGGCTATTCAAGCTTTTTTTTGACAGACAAACTTTGTTGAAGTATGAGGAACAAACTATCTGAACTAATTTTTGCATTGGTAGATGATAAATGCTGTTCATAAATATTTCCTTTTTATGAGAACTTTTACGAATGCTTTCAGATACATCAAAGGAAAATTTCACATCTAATGCACAAACATGCTAATAACCTTAGCTTGCATTAAAATACAACAGATCGGAGTTAACAATAAAAAGAACATTGGTATGAAAAGCACTTTAGAGATAACCAGCTTAAGTTTTGATGACATACAATTATTGACCTTTGAAGCTTAAAATATAAGTTCATAAAACTTGTGAAAGCATCAACTCCTCTAAGCATTTTGAAACATAACACCGCAATAACGTGCATGGTTTGAATGTTATTTACACAACGATCAGTTACTGAAAATGCATTAAGAATAAGCACTCAATTTAGTTTATTTCCAACTATAATATTTTTTGCTTTTAAAGAAAAAATACTGCTATGTAAAGTTCAGTAAAATAATGTAGCATACAAGCAATTTAAACTGATTCTGTCCCAAAAGAATTAACAAAGCGGCATCAAATAAAGCCCTGGGGAAAGCTGTCATTTCAAATGATGCGAACAAGCAACGCTTTGCCGAGTCGCCGTCTTATATAACTTTCGAGTGGGACTTGTCACTGATTTACAAATACTTCTTTCTTCGCCAAATTTTCATTTTTTGGCAAAGGATATTACGAAAGTGTGCCTGTAATCTGCAAAACACATGATGGGAGTTCAAAAAGCGAGCTAGACAACGAATGGCTTTTTGAACTGGTTATGAAACGAGATCCTTTTTGCGTATTCATGACCAGCTCCATAAATTTGCTTACATTAATTTTTTTGTACAATACAGCCTTTAAAGCACCAACTTTTTGGGTTTACAAAATTCCACCGTGATATTCAATGCAGCTCACAAGTTGCTCTAGTTTTATCTTATTTTGAATATAGGTAAAAATTGTGGTCCAACTTCTTATTACCGACAAGACACCCCTGCGACGCCCTGAGACTAAATATAGACATGCATTCGACACAACGAGCAACGGACATTTGAGATTTGAATTGAAAGCTTCAATTCAAACACGTACGAGAAAAAAAATTACACTCTATTTCGAACAAATTTGTCTCTAATTCTGCAATACAGACAGAATTCACAGTTTCGCACCTTTTAAGAAGTTAATGTTAGTCTTAATAATGATATTAAAGGCGAAAACAAGAAAAATGAAGCCCCAGCGAGATTAAACTGTTGACTTGTTATGAAATGAATTAAATGCACTATGCTTGGATACTCGACAAATATTGCGGTACCAACTGGACAACTGACTCCAGTCAAAACAGTCCAATCCTTCGTTGATTCCATTCTTCCGACAAATTCTTTTCTTAACTAACTTACTAACAGACTTAATTCTGTTAACATGTAAAGGTTATATGGGAATCTAATGTTGTTCGTCGAAGGTTATGGCAATTAACGGTGTATTATGTCCACATGCATAACGAATATCTACCTCTTCTTTAGTCCACCGACCCTTGTTAACTTTCTTCTTTTTTCGAAATGACCGCTGGGAGTCGTTCTTTTCTTCTTCAACTGGAAGATTGTAGCCGCTGAAAGAAAAGTGGGAGATCAGAATCGCGTCCAGTAAGTTTAAACAAGGACGTCAACCATGCAAGTGTTGCGGTTGACCTATGATCATTCAAAATGCAGCAGTTCTGATGCAAAGTTCTTGCACCCAAACAATTTAACTTTGCAGCACAATCACTTAAACACACCGTGCAACGGCATCTGCTGCCTTAAGCAGAAGTAACATTCTTCTTGATCATACTTCACACATGTTACTTCCTTGCATGACGTTAATTAGAAGCTGGCACGAGGAAAGGAAACCGATTGATGGACGCCGCAAAACGACGCACTCGGTGCCCAGTGGCTGTAGCGAAAATGCACGTGTCGTCGCACCACGCAGACCCGGATGTTCAAAATCTTGCAAAACGGGACTTAAAAATACTAAAAAAACACAACTGGAAATTTGTTTTCGATCTACATAAGATCGCGAAGATGCTTTCAAGGAACTTTTCAGTCAGTTAGAAAAAAATAATGTAAAATCAATTCAGAAGCTCCTGCGAAAAATTACTGTGAAATCATGGCATGTTATTTACATATCGCGACTAATAAAATTCATTCAGTGAAGGGTGAAAGTTTGGCAAAGAACACAACCCTTGAAACGGAAGATAGATCTTCAAACGTGACATGGATTTTTTTTCGAAACTGGATTGAGGTAAAATATTATTTTGCCAAAGCAAACTGTAAATTTCTGTCATCTATATGGAGCGACTAAGGGCGATCACGGCAGCCAATGAAATGTATCCATCCTCAACTTATCTTGTGTTGTCGTCATCCATGGTCCACTTTGCAGTAAATTGAATTTTGTCACAAAAGTAAAACCAGAACAGTCTTGATTTCTTCTAAAGCCTAAAATCTTAGCAATAAACACGAAAAAGAAGGTTTCTGGCGCGATCAAATGGCTTTAATATCTCTTGTTTACAGAATCAACTCCGCCAAAAAAATGGCGCGGAAATACATACTGCAATGGTTTTGAAGTTTGATCGCGAGTATCATCATTACCGTAACGATTAGAGTAAAAATTTTTAAACATTAACACAGAGAAAAGGGAACTTTACCTGTAGTAGAAAGCAGCGGCCATTATCAGAGTTCCTGGACGTGAACTTTTAGATCAAGAAACACGATGGCGCTAAGAAAACTCAAAACTTGTCCTTTCCCATCCTCGGTAAGTCGATGAATAGCGCGTTAGATTTCAAAAATGCCGCCATCCAACTTAAAGCTGATTGGTTCAACGAACGTCAAGCACTTCCTGATTGGCTAAAGCGGAAATTCAAAATTGATACGTTTACAAAGAAACAAATGACCCATGAAGAGACTTCAAAGCGGAGGAGTATTTTTTATTAAGTTTCATTATCTAGCTGCATTGTTTTTGAATATATTTCACGAGGTTTTACAGAAAAGTGAAGCGAGGCAAAATAAACAAATTAAATTTTCAGATTTTGACGGAGCTGAAGCGGAAACATGGCGACCAACAAACTCGAAACTTCGATGCTAAACTAGTTGTTCAAGAGTTGCACCACTCCGCATTTGTTGTTTACTGTGTTTTCTGATTATTTATGGATTTCGATTTCTGTATTTTGTGGCACGCTTATTGATATTTGGTTAAATGATGAGCTCGTTTTAGTCCTACCAATTGGACCCGTGCCTGTGGCCGTGGTGCAGACAAGCGAGATCAGTCAGTCTGAAAATGTAAACTGAAACGATACTTTGCCTTTGATAATGATAGCTTTATAGCTGACTGAAAACAATATCTGAAAGTAACATCTTTATTAGCATATGACGGGGGAAAAATGTTTTTGCTTGGTTTACGAACGAGATATACAAAGCGACAGATATAAATATCAGCGCGGTTGTGGCTAGATCTAGACGTAGACTCTTGAAAGATAATGTCAATATCAGTAAATACTTGTAAAATTATCGTATATAATAATTATACAAAGCTAGATTTTTTTGGATTTCCGATTACCTCAGCAACTAAATGGTTGCCTGAATCAAGTTTATTGTCGTTTGACCAAAAACAAATTCAAAGTGCGCTAGCTCTGCGCGGACTCTGCGCGCTATTCGTTTCGCGTCTCAGCTGCAGTCCGTGCAAACGAATGCGCATGAAATCTGCGCATATTTTGTTGACAGATGGTTAGAGACCGAAAATTTTTTGGTTTTTATCTTTTTTATTGACATTTCTTCGTAGATTTTCGCGATGTGATGCGAAACTGAAAGTAATCTAGTACTGTCATATTATTAAGATGTTAGTTCCAATTTTCACCTTGAAATTGAGTCAAAAAATTCACTCCAGAACCGTAACCATTGGCAAGTATGATGGAAGAAATCCATGTCTTACTGCGGCTACAACAGCAGGCAAGGTGGGTTTAAAAAAGAAAAACAATGTTTGGGCACAGTTTTGCTTAACTCTAGAACATAATTTACTAGATGTGTAATATGAGAAAGATGCGATACGTTATATGTTGTGCTGATAGTTTGTTGTCATTGTTGTCATGGTTCCGTCTAGACGTAACTCACTCTATATGTTTATCGTAATTCATCCTGTTCTTTGTTGGTTTTGGAGTGATTTTCCTCTGTATTGTTATTTCACGATTTATCCTTTGATCTAAATATTTTTGTTCTGGGATTATTAGAAATAAACTACTGTTGTAATCAAGGAGATTTCTTTCTTTATAAGTCTCACAGTTAAAGCTCTACTTAAGTACATGAATAACATAAATAAATTTCTAGTGACCAAATGCAATGCCAAAGTTGTTTGTGCCTTTTTCGGAAAACTGTTTATTGCTATCTTTCAGCCAATACCTTGAAAACATCTCACTCTGTTTTAATAGTTTACATTGTATGCCTTACTTAAAGGGCTCAACCAGTGAGTATTTTGACAATTAAACAATTTTAGAATCACATCAAATTACTGACATTTTTGTCATCCCGAAAGGTATTCATTCACAATCCGCATGGTGTTGCTGTAAGAGGTGGGCGAGCTTCGGCTGGTAACGACAGTGACTTAAGCATTTTGAATATTAATCAACAAGTGAGCGCTGTTGCTGCTGGACAGTTGGACCCCAGCGGTCATGATACTCTGTTTGTTGGGACACAGACTAATCTACTAGCCTATGATGTAGAGAAAAACTCAGACCTGTTTTACAAAGATGTAAGTATTTTCAAAGTTAAATAGTTGATACAGCATACATAAAAAGTTGTGATCACCTTCAGAGTGGTCAAACTCTGACATATTTTAATAGGCCTTTCAGTGAGGAAAATGGCAGGTGTGCTAACAACCGCATGCCTAAACTTTCCTAGGTGTGCGATGTTATGTGATAGATTTTATCAGGTAGTATTTTAAGTCTAGGACAAACAAAGTGTAATACAAATACAGACAACTGGTTTAAACAAACAATGCAATACCCAAATTTTAAAGAATATACTTATTGACTCTTTGTAATTCTGTTCTATTCTCTCTCAGTACCGTAATTACTGATTTAACAAAATATACTCACCCAGAGATTCAAAAATCATTGTATTACCAGCACCTTCGAATTACCCACAGTAACCAATAATTTAAGATTGAGGTGTGCATTTAATAGCATGCCTAGTGCTCTTTAGGCATGTGGCAAGGTGTGTGCAATGATCGCCCTCCTCTCAGTGAAAGGCCTGCTTTAAAGCAGAACCAAAGGCACATCATGTAAGAGAAACTGAGGAAGGAGAAAAAAACAAACTGCCCTGAATTGGAATCAAACCTGTGACACCTCGATCACATGTGGCAGGTACTCAACCCAAGACCAGCCCAAGTATCCCACAAATTAAAATAATTTAATGTTCTTTTTAAAACAGCCTTTTTATAATTTAATGTTCTTTTTAAAACAGCCTAAGTTTGAACTTAATTAAAGTGATAAAAATAGTAAGCTCTTTATATAGCATCTGAGCAGCTTAGTAAGATTTAAAGTAATATGGCTCAACAAACCCATCTGTGTTAAGTGATCACCTTCAATTTTCATAGGCTGTTATTTGAATCAGGGTTAACAATATCAGTGAAATGATAGTTCACTCTCATAGATCCTTGAAAAAAAGTTCCTAAGACTTTGTTTGGAAAACTCTCTTTGAAAGGGGTCACTAGAATCATCCAAACCACACTGTTAAATTTTAACCAAGATGATTTTGATAGAAGTTGCTGTTTTAAGAATATTTTTATTTACTTTCTTTCTGTTTATTGCTAGACAAAAAATGTTTACCAGTTTTTATCGTTCTTTCCAATTTTCCTAGTTCTAAGTGTTAATAGTTGAATTTGAAGTGTAATGTTGAGATTGATCAAGCTTGAGACTTGCCTGTTTCTGTGTTTCAGATTGCTGATGGCGTGAATGGAATTGTTGTTGGCAAGCTGGGGAGCTTTGAATATCCTTTGGCTCTCATTGGTGGAAACTGTTCTATCCAGGGATTTGACTTTGAAGGAAATGATGAGTTCTGGACTGTAAGTTAATAAGTTTTTAATAGTTTTCTTTTCTTATATTACTGAGAAACAATATGACATCATTTTGAACTATTTCAGGTTACAGGGGACAATGTCAGTTCTTTGACTCTGTGTGACTTTAATGGTGATGGCCTTAATGAGGTTAGTACGTGTGTGTTAGACCAATAGTCATATTACTGTTAACGCTTTAACAAGTTCCCTTTCTCTAATGAACCTTCCCATCTAGAGCTTCAAATTTTCAAAAAGTTGCTATTAAATGTATTTTAACTTCATGTTATATTTCTGTTTTTGACTGGTCATTGACAATTTTTGAATAAGCCCCTCTCTAGAAGGTCTAAAAATAACCTTAATGATCTAGGGGAGTTGTTCCTTCACCTCTACCTCCCTCCCCCCCCCCATCCCCCCATGTCAAAAGAGTTTTGTCAGTTTCTTTCAAAACTGTAGATGATTATAAATAGTACTGAATTTTGTGCCTTCTATGCTGTTTAGCTCCTTGTTGGTTCTGAGGATTTTGATATCAGGGTTTTCAAAGAGGATGAAATTATTGCAGAAATGACTGAAACAGAGGTACGTAATAGTGGTAATTTATTTATTTTAATTTATTATTAAGTATTTAACTGATTAAAGAGAATAGCATCTAAGACATTCCCTTTCCTTGATGCTGTAGATGTGAACTGTAGAATAACTTTATACTCTTTTTCATGGTTTTAGGCCATCACCTCTTTGTACCCCATAAAAGGTTCCAGGTTTGGATATGCTCTTGCAAATGGAACTGTTGGAGTCTATGATAAGACAGCAAGATATTGGAGAATTAAGGTATGCAAAAGCAAAGTCCAAAGCATATTTACTGAAATAGTTTTCTTACATTATGTGTAAAATGTTTGTTTAGTCAGGAGAGGCTTTTTATTTTTTTATTAACTTGCTGAGACAGTGTTTAAATGCTCCCAGATTGTATTTTGTTATTACTATTCTTTTAAAAGTAAAGAGCAACATTTTTTAGTTTGCAAAACATGTTTCATTCATGTCTCTAAACATACTACTATTCTTCTTTGTCCCACTGGTTTCCTATTTCTCAAATTAAAGTTCCTTGTATACATGCAAACCTTTGTTGGTACAAACAAAGAGTTCTGTTTAGAGGAATGCAGACCTTGAAGACCTGTCTTCATAAGGCTTAAAAAGTTTATAGAAATCTCAATTTAGAGCCTGCCAGAAACCCTTTGTAGATTATTGTACTCATTCTTTGTACAGACTGTTCCAGGAAATTTAGCAAGTGTGGCAGTTACTCTGACTATTAATGACACTATCTTGCTTGTTATAAATGTGCTGTCGATACACATTATTGTTTATAACGTTTTTGACCCATTGAGCCATGGGGTGACAGGCAATAGGACTCGAGGTCCCCTTCGAGGCCTGCCACCCGGGACCAACAGTTTAACGTCCTTATCTGAGAAGATGTGAAGGTCTAACTGTGCACAGATGTTAGAGCAAAGACAGCACCTTCTCCTCAGTTGTTTTAAGACCCCGAGTGAAGGTTCAGTACCGGGAATCGAACCCGGGCCTCCCGCATGAAAGACTGGCGCCTTACCAACTAGGCTAACCAGGCGGCGGTGCTACTGTACACTGCATTGTAAAATTCTTTCATTAGTTTGTTTTTATTCTATTATTATAGTTTTATTCTGATAGGACTGTTGGCTCTCACCCTCACAATTATTACCCTTCACAGATCACTATTTCAACAAAAATTTGTAATGTACCCTTGAATATCCTAAGTTAATAATACTTAATAATTCATGTTTAGGCTGCACAGATAGGAAGACTTTCTGACTGACATACAATTCCCAACATGATAATAGATCATATTTTATCTACCAAATTATTATCTTATTGCTGATAAGTAATTTAAAGAGATGTAAATCCAATTTAATAGAATATTTGGTACTTTGTGAATATCCTTGTAGTGAAAGTGCAATTCTAGACAAAAACCAATTAACCCAGCTAATTAAAAAAGGTTTTTACTGAGCTTAAGTTTCAAGAAACTGTTTTTTCAGATATTTTTATGCTTAAAATGTCTTTTGCTAAAATACTCTTCTGTTGACAACAACAGCTTCCAAGCAACTTAATATGCAAGAATGCTCAGATACTCTAGCTAGTACCATCATCTTGCTTGTTTGTTGAGTTGACTCAGCCAAGTGTTGACTAGGATGTTTTGTTACCACAGTCTAAAAACCAGGCAGTCACCATTCACAGCTTTGATTTGGATTCTGATGGTGTGCCAGAACTCATCACAGGCTGGTCTAATGGCAAGGTAGGTCACCTTAGTTAGCCCCCCATCCCCCCCCCCTTCTCAGGCTGGTCTAATGGCAAGGTAGGCCATCTTAGTCTGGTGGGGTTTAGTTAGCCTTAGTTAGCCTAGGGAGTGAAACCTAGATAATCAGGCCTTCCCTACAGGGTGGGTTTGTTAGTCTTCCCTTGTGGGGTAGTGGTAGAAGTGAGTTTCTCTTTTTATAGCATTATTTAGGAGTGGCTACAATTTTTGCCTGCTCATTTACTTTTTGCGTGGCAAGTCAAATTTTGTTTGGCCTGCTTTTTCTTGGTTTACAAAATCCTGGGAAGTAATCCAGATCATATATATGTAAAATAATCAATTGCACTTTATTTGATGTGTTAAGATTGATGCCCGAAGCGATAGGACTGGTGAGGTAGTATTTAAGGACAATTTTACATCAGCCATAGCTGGAGTGTTGGATGGCGATTATCGCATGGATGGTCGGGTTGAGCTGATCTGCTGTTCAGTGGATGGTGAAGGTAATATAATTATGAATCACTAGTTTAAGGTTATGAGAAATGGAAAGTTTTTGTTTTCACTTTGAAGTAGCTGCAAGAAGAGAAAAAGAAGATCTAGTTAGACCTGGGGGGATCAAGTAACGAAAGACCTGGATGTTTCGGGACTGACAGTAAGAAAGCAAGGGTTTCAATAAGTTTTGAAGTAGGCGACAGACCACATTAAAGTAGGCAGCTGTAACCCAAAGGGGATCAGCTCAAGAAACTCAAGGAACTTTAAAAAAATGTTTATTGTTATAGAAAGTAGGCAGCAATTAATGATTTGAGAAGTAGGCAGCAAACTTTTGCAGTTGCCAGCTTTTATTGAATCCCCTGAGAAAGCTGATGCTCAAGATGGTAATCGCTAGAGAACCGCTCTGCGGCACCACGCATTGTTGCATGGTGCAAAATAGCTGTTAAAACTGGATAGTAGTAGTAATACTATTTAGAACATAGAACCATGTGCGAAATTTCAAACTACTAGAAATACTGTTTTTTTTGGGGGGGGGCTTTGATTTCTAAAAAGTGTTCTTTTTGACAACTGCAATTTTAAAAAGTCTTTTAGTGATATGAGTATAAGTCACCACTGCAAAGTCTACTGGGAGTCCTGAAATTCAGTAAAGCATTTACATATAAAGCTAAATATTCTATTTAAAGGTTAAGGCTTTGGAATATATTTGGGAATGCCCATGAACAGCTGAAGATTTGCCATGTGACTTACATGTAACAGTTTTGTTAATTATAAGCTTCTGTTGACAAAAAACATGTGAAAACCATTTGTGGGTTTAGTAACCTAGTAAAAGCTAGTTCCCAAACTTCATTTTATTAAAATGTTGTGGTCAGTATTGTGATGTATACACAAAAGTTGTAGTACTTTGTGCATTTGGTAACATTGATAAACAAGTTGTGGCTGCTACCTGATTGTACATGAAACTCATTTTTTGCCATCTAGCTAAACAGTTTTGATAGAAATATTAAGCTGTTATAATTCTGTCTGTTTTTGTTTTTTGTGTTTGTTTTATTTGGTCATTTGACCAGCCACTGATTTTTTGTTTTTAATCTTGCTTTGCAGTGCGAGGCTATCTACCCGCCCCACCAGAACTCAAGGGGAACTTAATGGATACCAGTGTAGAGCAAGAAGCAATCAGGGATTTGGCTCAGAGGAAACAAAATTTGCTGTTGGAACTAAAGAATTATGAAGAAAATGCAAGAGTGAGCCAATTAGACATACTTTAGTTTAGTTGATGATTGACACATATCATACATATTTATTTTTCTTTATGTTAAAATCTAAATAAGTTTTATAGCATAGGAGTACTTGAGTTAGCGAAGTGCTTGAGTTAAGCTAAAACAGGCCCAAAATAGAGATCTGAAAACATGCATCATGGAGCTTTAAAGTTTTTAAATTTCTCAATTTTAGAATTTATAATTTTGAGCTGTGACATTTATAAAGTCACTGTTGATTATCTAAATTGAGTCTATATTTCAAGATGAACAACATGAATTATATAGTCGATCTAGAGGTTTTCAACTGCTAGTCTAAAAGTTAAGATGTGATTTTGAAATCAGGTTTGTTAGTGTAAGAGTTAACTTGGCTATGTTTTTCAGGTTGGCAGGTCAGCGCGACCGGGTGGGGGTGTCAGTGTGGACAGCTCTCAAATGGGAGTGATCCCAGCAAATACTCAACTACAGACATCACTACTTGTTAATCCAGGAAATGAACACACACAGCCTCATGTTGAGCTGTCTATCTCCACCACCAATGAAACCATTATCAAGACAGTGATGATATTTGCTGAAGGTGTCTTTGAAGGAGAAAGCCATGTTGTGCACCCATCAGTACAGAACTTGTCAAATGCTCTCCGCATACCAATATTTCCACCAAAAGATGTGGCTGTGGATTTGCACATCAAGGCATTTGTTGGTTGTAAAAGCAGGTCAGGAATTTGCTAAGATTTTAATGGTTTCAGATTTGTGGTTGTTGACTTGTGTTGATGCCGTTACAGCTCTTGGTGATATTTTTATTTATTATTAAATTTTCAACCTTGAATATTGCAATTCCGGTGTTCTGATTGGTTCACTAAATCAAGGTTATCAGCTCATGTACCAAATTATTGTCCAATATTGACTCTAGCTGTACAATGTGTATTACTGCAAAGCTGAAATGTAGTTCTGGATAAATTAGCTGTCATTTCAAGTTCCAATAGGTTTAGAAA
Source organism: Hydrozoanthus tunicans (assembly GCA_026413305.1). Taxonomy (NCBI): domain Eukaryota; kingdom Metazoa; phylum Cnidaria; class Anthozoa; order Zoantharia; family Hydrozoanthidae; genus Hydrozoanthus; species Hydrozoanthus tunicans. Next base: position 3,259 of record JAOBAT010058543.1, on the reverse strand, counting down.
ACAATTACAATGACTTGCACAAATTAAATAAAAAAATATTCAATTCACACTTGTTGGACATGATAAGTTTATATTATAGCCAACTTGGGGCTATGTGCCTCTTTGGCTATTAACCATCCATATCCAATGGGCACTCTAGGAGTAATAATTGTTTAATGATATTAGTTTGTTTTTTTGCCAAATATTTTGTGACAGTCCCTAAAATTGGTTGATTGAGTTCAGCTATTGTTCTTTTTTTGTACTTGCAGTTGTAAGTTTTTGTTTCAACAACAGTAGTGATGATAATTATCAGTATCAAGTGAGTTAACAATGTAAAATGATATGCTAAGCTTTTATGGATTTCAAAGTGAGAAAGAATGTTTAGTGAACTGATTATTTTACATTTTTCAGTTCTCAGTTCCACGTATTTGAACTGACAAGACAACTGCCAAGGTATGGCTTCTAATACACTTACTACCTTAGAAAAGAAGCACAGTATGCTATAGCTGAGATTAAAGCTGACCATATATACACCTGTTATAGATTACTACAATATTCACCAGTTGGTAAACCTTAAATGAACAAATGTGTGTATGCAATCAAACTGGGTTTTTTTTGCAGTTAATTCTGCACAAGCTATATAGGTTCAAGGTTTTAATTGCCATTATTTACATTCATTATTTACATCAAAAGTTTATTAATAAGATAAATACAAGTGAAAAAAATGGCGAGGAAGCCCATATGGAAACTGTAGAAGCTTATGGAACTAAGGCTTCCTCAAATTAGACAAAGAAAATGTATTTATTTAATAGCTCTGGGATGGTATATATAGTAGCTGTAATGTTTTTTATAATGGTTGACTTGTGAAAGAGCTCAAGGTTCATGAAGGTCTATGAAAATTTAAGGATTTTTTGTGTTTCTTTCTCCAGATTTACACTCTACATACCCTGCCCTCAGGGATATGCAGTGCCCAAGTCATCTGCAACCTTTCGAGTGAATGAAAGAGTAAACAGGGTGGGTGTGTAAAAGTAATGTCAGAATAAGTTGATCAGTTGCCATTTATGTTGAAGGTTTGGTCATTGATAGGTAAGTATGGAAGAATTTGAATACAATAGTTGAAGGGTCTAATGCAAGAATAATTTAAATGATTTTTGGAGAAGTTGTCAACTCACCCGACATTATCCTTGTTATCTCTTTATAACAATTGGAGAATTAAGTGTTAAAATAAAGTCGCATCAATTGTGAACTAGGCCCATCAATTTGTATAAGAGTACCTCAAAGTTAATCAGATGATAATGATAAATAAGGTGATGAATAATTTTGATAATAGATATTAATAATGGTGATGATGGTAGCATTGATAATATGGTTCCCGTAGTAATAACGATGATAGAAATGGTCATGAAGATCATGATAATAGCTATGATTTTGACAATAAATATTAATATTGAATCTCTTTATCAGAGCTTCCTACACTCTACATGATTTATCGAGGCTGTCACATGACACGTCTATCAATCTTTTATCACTGATTCTTCACTTTTCATGAATCAAGTGATCATGACACCAATTATCTCAACTAATAAAGTACACATACCTCGTGAGATTTTCAGGGATTAATTTTGTAATTTATCTTGTTAGGTCGTGATGTGGCTGAACCAAAATTTCCTGCTCACCAAGGAAGTTGAGGCAAAAGACGGTGAACTGGATAAGATGTTTTTATCCCTACGGACAGGAAATCCACTTGTAATACACATGGACAGTGGAGGAAATGTAAGAACCATTGTACGTTTTGATCCTTTTACAAAGTACTCAAAAACAATAATTCGTCTTGAGGTCCATCTCCTGATCTTAAACTTTTGGTTAGTTGGGATTGCTTAAGAATGACAAGTCAATCTTGCCTTTACAAATTTCAAATGTTATCCTCTGTGTGTATGGTGTAAACTAAAACAAAAACAACACAAGGCGTTTCTCCCAAATAGTCATAATAATTTTTATGTTGAAGCAATAATCAAGTTAAGTAATATTATTGCTACATGAAATGGCGGGATAGCAGTAGAACCATGATTGAGGTGCATGCAATACTTTTACCTTATTGCCTATTTCTCCAGGTGTCAGTCAAAACAGATGACATGGATTTATGTGGTGACGTCATACAGGCCCTGGCAGCGTTTTTGGGAATTGAGGTAAGATGTGTTGCGATATTCGCTCTTCGTTAATTGTTTAAGCAAATCTAGATTTTGATAGAGCTGGGGAAGTTTTTTAAGGTTTTGGCCAACCGTGAATGTGTCAGATTTGTTGGCCCTAAAACATTTGATTCCTTTACCAATTACTCAAGTTGAGAAATCTCCATTACTTTTTATGAAACGCCCTTATAAAGTTTTTGGTATAAAACTATGATTTTCATGCAGAGGAAATGATATGAACATTATTGTTTTGATTCTTATGAGGATAATTCTAGATCTACGATCAAAACGCCGGGGTGTCATTTATTTTTTAATTTGAGAGGCCACTTTCATGGGTGTTTTCAAAATTGAGTGGCTGCACCTTAGTTTCAAAGGGAACTTGTAACTCTTTTGTTCCATAACGACGATAAATTGGACCCGAACTTTTCATTCAAATTTGGAGAAGCTTGCTTATTTGTTTGTTTAGTTTCCATTTAGTTTCTGTTGATGAACTGGCGGATTTAAGATAGTAAATTCATCTGTTGATAAACAATTAGTTTAACTGTTTTCCTTTGTCTCAGGATTTACAAACAACGGTTGATTTTCCCGCACATTTAGAAGAGCTGCGTGCTATCTTGATCAAGGTAAGTTTGCAGATTAGAATGGAAAAAAAGCGTATAAAACTTTCTGAAGGGCTCACTGTTATTGTAATGTAGCTGCAGGCTCGTCCATTGCCTTCTGTGGGACCATCTTTTTTGGTTTCTTATCGTTTCCAGTTGGTTTGGTTTTGACCGACCATTTTAACAACATCGGGGATGGAAACGCATTTTAAAACAATTTAACAATAAAAAATGTTAGAAAGTGGGCTGCACGAAACTTGAAACAAATCATGTTAAACCTGTTTGGCTTAAAACAATTCTTTAAGTAAGGGAAGAAGTCAAAACAATGGTATTTTTAAGGAACCCAATTACGTCGAGGGAGGTGGTGGGTGGCGGCACATACCCCCCTACCCCACCCCTCCCCATTTTTTTCAAAATTAATTTCTCAAAACCTGATTTAGGGATATTGGTTTTTATTGTATTATGGACTCCTCTCTTCACAAAGAAGGCGTTGGT
>JAOBAT010058532.1:0-26490 GCA_026413305.1 Hydrozoanthus tunicans | reverse complement strand
AACAATATCGCAATTAGCACCTTTTTGCATTCCATTGCCGTTGACCTCCCTAGTTCTTACTCGGACCGTTACTTAATTAAGGAAGAAGTAAACGGAAAATATGGATACAGAAATTTAAGATCTGAGGCTAGTTGTTTACTTGTAGTGTCTGCACTTGCTGAAGACGTTCCGTTGGCTTGTGGTTCCTTCGTAAAGAAAGCAGAACTTGTCAAGATGGTAGCATAACATAAACCCACATGCTATCTAGAAGAACTTTAGTAGCCTAGCTCCCAACGAGTTCCTGTAGTTAATTGGATAGGAAGAACTGAACGGAAGCCAGAAGGTCATGAGTTTCTGTGGCTCATTGCCTAGGAGCATCTGACCGGAAATCAGAACTCAAAATAGACAATTTATTGATCTATGCGAAGTACGTCCGTACTGTTTAAATATTCTTTTAAAGTACATTGTTTTAAAATCAACGTAGGCAATCTTCAGGAATCCTTAACACAAGCAAACCCTCATCAGTCCTTATAACACAAGCAAATTCTCATCAGTCCTTATAACACAAGCAAATCCTCATCAGTCCTTGTAACACAAGCAAATCCTCATCAGTCCTTGTAACACAAGCAAATTCTCATCAGTCCTTGTAACACAAGCAAATTCTCATCAGTCCTTGTAACACAAGCAAATCCTCATCAGTCCTTATAACACAAGCAAATCCTCATCAGTCCTTATAACACAAGCAAATCCTCATCAGTCCTTATAACACAAGCAAACCCTCGGCAGTCCTTAACACAAGCAATACCTCATCAGTACTTAACACAAGCAAATCTTAAGCAATCCTTATCACAAGCAAATCTTCAGCAGTCATTAACAAAAGCAAATCCTCAGCAGTCCTGAACACAAGCAAATCCTCAACAGCCTTTATAACAAAAGCATATCCTCATCATTCCTATACAAGTAACAATGTCTGGCAGATAATAATTTCAAGACAAAATTACTTACTACTTTTTCTTGTTTAACATTACTATCACTTTGACTGGAGGCACTGCTGGGAGGCACTGAAGGCTGGTCACAGCACAAGAAAAGAAATTCAATGATGGAAAAGAACACAACATCAAATCATACAACCATCAAAAGAGTTTGTAAAACAAAAGAACGGATCACCAAATCCTATTCATATATGAATGTAAACATTATCATTTTTAATACTAAACAAAATCGCAAATCTTAAAAGTGTAAATTTTAGTGAAGTTTGAGCCTATTTAATGAAACACACTAAAAACCACTGACAACAAAAAAGAATTTATGCCAACAAAAAGTGTAAAGGGCATCACGGAGTCACCTTACCTTTTCTTTTAGATGGAAATCACCTTCTGCTACCATGTCACGCTTCTTGGCTTTAAGCTGGCCAGCATATCTAAAACATCATGGAGCAATTCAGTTAAATCAAGGCCCTGTTGCGATGGGCTCAATAACTGAAAATAAAAAATTTTTAAACAACCGTTCTTGATAATGCTTACAGAAAAAAAGGCTCGATAATTACGTTAATGATAAATTTGTAGTGGTGTAAGCGATGATAAGATAGTAATGAAAGTTATAATTGGTGCCTGTTACACTTTCGGTTATTTCAGGCACCCAGTCTCCCTTCATCTGTTTTTATGCTACAATCATTAATTCAAACATGTACTTTAAAAAGGGGGAGAATAAGGAGGTGTAGTGTTGCATCTGTGTAGGGTAAAACTAAACCGTGAAATAAAGGAGGAGACTTGAGCTTACCCCATAGCCAAAGCATACAAATCATGTCTCTTGTCCCTTTCTTCTTCACATATTTTATCGACTCTTCTCTCAAGTGCTTGACCAAGATTCAAAACCCGTGGGTAGTAAGGCAGAATCTGAGAAGTAACACGAACATTTACATGTTTCATCAACGATACAAATCAGTTTATCAAATAGTATGTTTATAATGCTATCCAAGGGAAAGATTTTACCAAGACTGTGAAATAGAGTTAATCAGGTGATGTGGCCTGTCAACTTCAACTCGTATACTCTCTTTTAACCAGTGTAGTCCCCCAAAAGAAAAAGAGACTAAGCCCACAGTTGAATGTCCTTATCAAAGAAGCTTGAAGAACCAAGTATAGAACAACAATTCATGCTGTACAGTGGGGTATCAAAGAACAGTCATTGTTATTAGGGATCTTAAGTAATGAGAACGTTAACATTGACCACCACAGCTTAGTATGTACACAAAACACGCTTCTTGCTTGCCCTTTTCGATCACGTATAGCTAGTTCGCTTTCTCTTTTGTCTGAATTACACTTTGTAAACAGAAAAAGATAAAATGTTCTTCCTTAAGTTAAATGAAGATTGACAAAGTTTTCTGCAGATCGGCCTTTGAGTCATAAAAATCTGAGCTTTTCGCAATGTTCAAGACGAAGGCGTGCAGATGATAAGCACGGAGCACTCCAAAGTAAAGCTATAATTGTAACCGTTCTTGTTTCCGTAGCCGCTGTTGGCGATGTTGTCCTCGTTGTTTAAGGTCCCCAAAATAGCAATAAACCATCAGTGTTTTCAAAATAAGCCGTCGGCCGTCGCATCCTACGGCAACTCTGCAGTTAACGACGCCTACTTTTTTGTCTTTTCAAATATTTGTTGGAAAAAGAAAAACTCTAAGGCGGAGTGGATAATGAAAAGTTTGTTGCAACGCCTACTTATGTTTTTCTAACGCCTACTTTCACGTCTAGGGAAAACACTGACCATCGACCCTCATCTGTGACGGGTAGGATGCTAACGCTAAATTTATAAAATATAATCAGTAAAACACACGTTCTGACTGGCCGAGGACTAACTTCTTAATCTGGATAGAACTCATGAATGACGTCATCAGCTGTTATTACTTTATAAAAGCTTTAAAGGATTATTATTTTCTGTGTTTCCATTCTCTGTTGAAACACTAGGGACTGTTAAGAGGAAACTTGAAAACATACTTAATCACTGGCTTTGAGCTCGTGATCCAAACCTGTTCTCGTATACTCCCAACAATCTCGCGTGTTTCCAACAGAGTATAGAAACACGGAAATATCTTATAAAGCTTAGTTATAAAAAATAAGTAGAAGAAACACTGAAGGGTATAACAACACCAGAACCAATGAGTAATGCTACATTGATTTCCCTACTGACCTTGGTAAGTACCATGATAGTGTTCCTAATTTGGGTGTAGTCCTTCGATTCCAAACACACCACCAGTGCCTGTGATTTCAGGTAAAACAAACTGTATACTTAACATGGACAACTTTGAAAATAATGTAAAACAAACATTAAACAGAGTATTTTATATTTTTCAGATTGTCAGATGGTAATGGACATCAACTAACAACTACGACTTGTTTCACTGCAGCGTAAAAAGGCCATGTAAAACCAAAGACTAATAATAGGCAAATAAACAAAAAGAAACCACGGAGTTACTGAAACATAACTGGTATCCGAGTTGAACTCTTCCGAATTCAAAACTGGTTCGTTTTCAGACGTAAAATGGCCAGCCAGGAATAACTCTTCCAGACTAAGCAAACTTGTAACTAAATTACAGCATCGAAACGGCCACGCCAAACCACAGAATCCTAGAAGAACCCTGATGATTTAGTACTTAAAAATATTCCTATTCTTGGTCAATGTGATGATAGTGGTGGTGGTGATGATGGTGGTGATGATGATGGAAATGATGATGAATTAGTACTTCAAATATTCCTCACCTTTGTCAACTTGTATTGCCACTTATGGCAAACATGTCGAAAATTCTCATAGTCTAAATGGTCAGCCTTATCTGTGTTTGTCGCTCGCAGAACAGTCACAAACCCAGGGTAGCTACCACACTCCTGAAACAACGAAAATACATTGAAAGGCGAAGTTCTAAAGTAGATACAGAACAGTCAGCCATTATAGTTCTTAGAGCAAACTGCTTTTTCCGACCTTCTCTTAAAAACAAAATTATGATTTTACATGTTTTACATGTTTTAAAAACTATTGAATGCCACTTATTAATCTCTTGACCGATAAATACATTAATGCCGATCTGGGCCTGACATTTTCTTCTAAAATCGAAACGAACATGATTATTATAATTAGGTGGTATTTGAAGATGAAACGATTCAACAACAATTTCTAAATCTTACTTCAACTCATCAGTCTTGCAAAATCAACAAAAAACTCAAAAGCAAATTTGTCACTCACTTTTTCGTACGTTTTCTTGTCAGCATGCCATTTCATCACAATCTCAAGCATTGAGTATAAAAACCGTCCTAAAAACAAAACAACCAGTGGATAGCAGTAAAAAAAAACAAACTTCAACGCCGATTTGAAGCTAGATTTCATTCAAGTAGTTTGGTGTTTGACTTATGCAAAGAATATGAACCTCACACCAGACCACCAAACGCCAACGGCGCAGCCAAAAGTCATATAAAAAGTTATAAAACTTTGGAGACAATCTACATTACATTACATTGAGCTGTCTTGGTGCGAGTCAAGGTAGTTGCTTGTTGGTATCTGAGCATTATACAGGACACTTCCTACCTAGTTGCAAAAACGCATGAAATATGGCTTACTGCTCTTACTTTATTAAGCCCCCAACTCTAATAAGCCCCTCGTCTCTAATAACCCCCCCTCTCTAATAAGCCCTCGATTCTACGGTATGTAATTTTGAACAAAGAAAAAAATGTCTGTTTCTAATAGTTATGAGAGTGCAATGAAAATGCAAGAAATGCCTATCTGTGGTGCCAAAATCTCAAGCTTTTGACACTTAGCACAGGGGCGGATACAAGGGGCGTGGAATGGGTGGCCGCTTTTTACACTACCGAAAAAAAGATACAATTTATCAATAGTGTGTCACTGAGCGTCGACAAAACCGGCAAAATATTCACAAGTTTACAGATAAATCAACAACTTTACGACCCCCGAAATACTGTTATTTACGCCCAAGGAATATGTGCAAAACGCAGTGGCTTGAAAGGCACTCAACTATCGAAACCATATTATATATCTACCCCCCTTTTTGAAATCCTGTATCCGCCCCTGTAGCATTATCTGCAACTGCCAACTTCTTTGGTCAACTACTCCAAAACTTATTGAAAGCATTGTATTAGGACAAAAGAACACCCATTGTGTCTAACAGTAGAACTGTGGAACAGTATTCAAGTTACCATATCTGCTGGCCTCGTTCTCAGTGCAGCTCGCTACGGTGTATGAAATGTCAGAAAACACCTGGGAAGCAAAACAAAACAATTTTCAACATAACAAAACAATGTACCAATGAAATTCCTTTAACTGCAGTGAAACAATCCGTGCTCAATGTACTCTGAAGTTTTTAAAAATAAACAGTATCTAACTCAGTGCCATCCAGCTTTCTATATAACGACAATTTATGTTTTTCAGGCTGAATGTGTTCTATGGTACTTTTTTAACCAAATTTCAGTGTTCTTAATCCACTTGTTCTTTTACGCGGTTGTTACTATATTTTGTTTCAGATTTGATTGACACTGTTTTAGCAGGTTTTGGGCGTGGATGTAAAAATTTTGACCAATACCACAAGAAACTAACTGATCTAAAGAGGCTGTAAAAAGCTCACCCGATCGAAGCAAAGTAAAGTGGAGAAGTTTGGAGTCTTGAGGTTGTGAACCATGTGAACGAACCTAGCGCAGTACACGGCATCACTGGCTGTATAAACACATCGTGGAAACATGCACAGCTGTAAAAACTGGGTAATTGATTCACTCTTTGTAGACTCTGAAGAAAAAGAAACATAATTATTGCCCTAGCTGCAGTACATAGCTCCTATCTAACCAGAGCAAGGTCTTGACCAGGTTCCTCAAAACCCGATTAACTTAATCTAGGGTTGACTCTTAACAAAACCTATTGGATGTCATGGTAATTAACCCTGGGTGACCACTAATCGGCTTTTGAGGAACCGGGCCCAGCTAAAAGGTAAGTGACGCAAGTGAGATTTTTCCGATTCGCACAGCCCAAAGGCAAAGTGCAATAAGAAAAAAGAACAAGGAGCCATAGAGACTGAGTTTAATAATACAGCTTTTAGAGGAATCGTTTTTTTACAATTATGGCTTTGACAGTAAATAAACAAATACGGACTGACAAATCACAGGATACAAAATTACACAGACCGTACTTAACTTAGAAGAACGAAAAATTTCTCTCGTGTATTAGAAAATAATCCTGATGTAACGCGCGCTCTGATTGGTTACAAATCTATTTTCTATGAGAGAATAGAAAATGGATTTGACGTCACACAGCTCAAGATCTTTTTTTTTCTCTATAGTTATTTTCTAAAAGGGATAAAACAGCATCGCTTCTGTTTCTAGACAATTAAAAAAGCAGCACTTTCCTCGTGTCCTCTTACGTCATAACCATTTTCTAAAATTGTCTAGAAACACGCGCGACGCTGTTTTATTCCCTTATGAGATCATGGTAACGAACACGGCAAAAAGAGAACACAGGAGAAATAACCGACCAGAAAGAACTAGTGCAACGTACTTGAAGGAAACCAAGAGTCTCTCTCGTGCTTGAGCCAGGCCATTACTCGCTGGGTGTGCTCCTCCTGCTGTTTCTGTTCCTCTTTCAGTTTTTCAATCATCATCGAGCATCGTTCCTTTTCTTTCTTCTTCTTTGTTACTGAAGTCTAAAAAGGGAGAATGATAAGTTGTTTAAAATATTTCTCTGGAACATTATGTTGGCATAAAGAAAGTCAGTGGTGTACGGGTGCATTACGTCAAAAGAAAGCACATGTCAATGGTCTTCCCCGGGATGGGGGGATATGCTACCCTTTGGGGAGGGGGATATTACATTAGCCTTGGGGATGGGAGATTATGCTACCCTTGAGAAGGGGGATTATGTAACCCTTGGGGGGAATATGCTATTCTTGGGGGAGGGGGAATATGTTACCTTTGGAGATCCCTTTCCAATAAACATAACTTTCCGTAAAACAATATCCTGAAAGTTAGTGAGCTTTACTTACAATCTCCTTGTTATCATCCAGCTGACTAAGGTTCAGTTTGAGTTTGCTGATCTCGCTTTCATATCTCTCAGACGGAACATTCAAGTCATACATCGCTAATGACCAAAATGTCACATAAAGTTGAGGACTAGAAGAGAAAAAAAAATTCTTTCAATTCAGCCTTAGAAATTTCTCAATAACTCGATTCTTCTTACACCATTTGATAAAAACAAGTCATTTAATGGGTTAATTCAACTCAGGTGGGAAATGAGTAAGCAGGGGTTCAAATTAACTGAGTTTGAGTTAACTCATTTTGTATCTAAGATCAAATCCCAATAAATTAGATTGTGTTCGAATAAGAGATGATTTATTATTATCCAAGTTCAAAAGGGTTGATGATCATGACTTTTTATACAGCTTCAAAAAAAATGGAAATAGAAATAAACAAAGAATGAACAAAGCAAAAACTCTTCAGGTTTGGAAATATATCATTAGATTGTCTATCTTGTTGCATCGGAGTATAAGGGTGGAGTTGTTACCAAGGACAATATCTGGCAGAATACCACAGGTCTCAGTTACAGCTGTCTTTTTATACAGATTATGTTCTTCACTACTCTCGGGTAGTCAGAAAAACCAACAGGTACTACAACCCAATCTTAGTACTCTGAGAAGATGCAACGGTCGAACCAACTGCAGATGCTAAGAAAAGGCAGCACCTGCTCAGTTATTTTCAGACCCTAAGTGAAACTCAGGCCTCTCGCAACGCAAACTTGCGCCTTACCAACTTGACTAACCAGGCAGCAGTTACGAATGGAAGTTTTCTATTTCTATTTCCTTTTAGTTTACTTTAGACAGTGTTTCCCAAAAGACTGTGAGGAGCCATTACAAAATGTCTCACCTGATGTTGTTCCAAACTTTGGGAGTCTGTAGCAGTCTTGCTTTCTCAACAACAGGATCAATCACAGACTTAGCAGCTTTGATGTAATGCTCAAATATTGACTGAAAGTTCAAGTAAAAAAATTATCAGTAAAACACCTATGAATCACTATGAGCGTGTTAAAGTTAGACAAACTTCATCATCGATTTTAAGCTTAACAGCATCTTACCAGTGCTTCAAATAAAAAAAAGTTCGAAAAATTTTAATCGTCCAAAAACCTTAACTTCTGAACGTTTTAAAGTTTTAAAATATACTTAATTTTAATAAGTGACTTTATACAACAACGTTTGCAAATCTAGTATGGTGTGGAACCCATTCTAATAGACTTTAAAATAGTTTTGCAGCTCATGTTCATCACCTTTCGGTACAATGTCAGATTCTTGGGAGTCCATGTATCACTAGCGAGTGGTTTGTTTGAAGTAACTTGGAATCTTTCAGTAAAAGTAAATTCAGGGTAAACTTTTTTAAATCAGAGGATGAGTGACAAAAATTAAAACCCTATGGTTTTTATTGACAAGATGACATCTTTATATTTTCTAAGTTTGTGTTGAAGGGAACTGAATATAGAGAAACAAACCTTCTGTGATGGTGGCTTTCCTTTAACAATCTTGACTAACTCCTGGAACTTCAACTAGAAAGAGAACGAATCAAAGACTTTTTGAGGTAACAACATTAACTTTACCTGAAGTGGTCAAAGGTTGCAAAGATTCCTCAGCAATAAATAAAAAGAGAGTTACTTGGCTATGCACAGTGTAATAACTACCATATAGCAAAAAGGAACAACCAAAAATACAAGAAGTATTTTCAAATGAAAAACTGTTCTCACAGACCATTTGGGTCCAGAAAAAAAACAAAAAATGTAGTTCTTTTTTGTGCCAAATTACCTTTCCATGTCGTTGAACGAGTTTCTTAGTTTATTTGGGAAAACTCTCACTAAGAGCTATTGAAATCACGTTTAAGATGCACAGTAAAACCACAGCTAGCTCTAGAAACTAAATCCTTTCTTGAGCCAAGCGACCCAATAGGCAGTACTTATCTCTGGTTTCTTCAGTGTTAATTGAATGTGTCTTCCACTCCCTCTGGACAAGACAGAAATCTTTCCAGGTTAGCCCCAAGTAGAAACTGGTACTCATTCATACAGCTGAGTCGACTGGAACAAGTCTGGTAAAGTGTCTTGTTCCAGGACACAACACAGTGGTCTGACCACGGCTTCAACTTCCTACCCTAGGATGAGTCGAACATGCTAACTGCTCAACCACTGCACTACCATCTTCACAGCACTGACTTGTTTTGTGTACTATTCTGAAGAAAAACTGCTTACCTCAATCTTGTGATCAAACATGGGTCGGGAGAGGAAGAAAGCAACATCAGGCTGCAAGTGATAGATTTGACCAAGGACGTCCAAGGGGGGAAGCCGAGACTCGTAATCATCATGACTTAACTGTGATGCAAGGAACCCACCAAACTGAACTAGAGTGTCTTGGCACTGAAACACACAAAACAAAACAAAATGTTAAGTATTTAGCACATTTATAGCAACACTGCAGTGAACTGAAGAAACAATTAGCTAAATATATAATAAAGTTAATAATGCAAATATTGCTTTTAATTGGAAAAAAAGTCTTTATAAAGCAGTTACTGTATAAAACTTTAAATCATTATCAACATTATGAAAAGAAATCTTTCCTTTGCAGTAAATAATTCTAGCCAAGCTATGTGAGTGCATGTCTTTGAGGCTAGCCAAGTTCAAATAATGCCTTGCTAAAAAACAATGTTCTAAAATGAATTGTCTAGAACACAGAATTCTGAGAAAGCACTCAAGTTTGGATAAACCCAATGCAAGCATGCACAAACTGACCTAAAACTGAAGCTATGATCTGTCCACAAAATTGTTTGCCCTCGATCTTTTGCACAGACCTTGCTACATTCAGTCGACTATACAGTGAAAAATCTCTGATTAAGGTCGTTAAGATACATATCCCTTACCTGATCATAAAGCTTCCCTACAAGTTTCAGATGTAAACTAGTATCTTCAAAGAACACTGTTCCGTTTCGCTGTTGGGCAATCAATAGACAAAGAGGAAAGGCCAACTCCCCATCAACAACAGTGTCTCTGAGCCTCTGGGAAGACTTTTTGGTGTTCCTAATTTGACCAAAATAACCACCCTGAAAGAAGAACAAAGCAATTTGAACCTATTGGCTAGTTTGGGTTGGTATAATGTTTTAGGAATACTTGTTAAACTATAAAGAATTTTGTATAACCTTATGTTTGGCATCTAAATGTACCTGAATATTGATAAATTAAACAATTATGTCTGGTTCTTTTACATCCTGGACCTGACGAGGCAGACAGTTGTTGCTTAGTGACTTGAGTGAGCTGGAGGCAGATTTAAAAACTTCTTACCAACTATAATGCTAACTTCTTTTTACAATAATTCCTGTTTTTTGAACCACTTCTTCATGTTTACCTCTGATCGTAGCAGTTCTCCACCACAGAGAGCTTCTAGCTGAGAGAACGTCACTTCTTCTGAGATTTCAATTCCAGACATCTTCTGAACAACTTCTTTCAACACCAAAAGATCAAAGCTCTTCCCAGCCTTCAATTGATTTGCTACATATTGCAGCAGTCCTGTCAACTCTATTGAGTACTTTCTAAACACTGTGCCACAGAAAACTGCAAGGCCTGGCAACAAGAAGAAATTTTATTTTTCATTTTATATATTACAAAAAAATGTTGGTTCATTTGCAATTGTTCATCAAATTCACTTTGTAAAACTGTTAAAGTGCATATATACTTCTGTGGATAGACCTTGCTAAATGGGAATAGCGGTGAAAAAATCTTGTCAAAATATTTTATGGCACTTGAGATATTAACCAATTTATAAGGCAATAAGGCATTTATTTATATTAACCAAATCTGCACTGATGATCTATCTACCTCGAGATACATTAGCAGCCCGAACTTGGCTTAAATACATCCAAAGGTTATGAATTGGCAGCAGAACCAAATAAATTACAAATATGTCAGAACTATACATGACACCATCAGTTGAGAACTTGAAATGTCAATATATCTCAAGAACCATAAAAGATCTTGACAAAATCTTTGCACCGCTATTCCCCATTTAGCAAGGTCTATCCACTGAAGTGTTACAACTTTTGACTTCATAATATGCACTTTATAAAAGGCAAAACAAAGAGAGCAGGGGCAACATAACTTTAAAAAACAACTACTAAGGATCCTAAATAGAGAAACCAATGGTAATTTCATAATTTAAAATAAATGAGTTGCATGTTTTGGCTTCCTCTGTATGTGACTAGTAACTCCTACATAATCTGATGATGTTATGGCCCTGCTTGACTAATAATTGAGCTACAAAAATAATAACCTATAATCACTTCTAATGACACACACAATTGGTTTTGCTCTTTTTCCCAAATCTCCCAGGCATCCTCCGTTTCAACAAAAAAATTAGCTGGTAAATTCTCCCAACTAGGATAATTTAAGTAATCAGATTATGCTTTATTGCATTGTAAGGAGAAGTTAGATACAAGGTTGGACTTCCTGCAGTTGAAATTTAAACTTACTCTTAAGCCATCCTGAAATGTTGGTATCTTCAAGTTTTAACCTCTCTTTCTCTGGGTTGGCAAGAGCTTCTATGATACAATCTGTACAGCTGGGTCAAAGATTTATAAATACACAGAACTGAGAAAAATTTTATGAGTTACCATGAAATCATAAAACAGCTCAAGCCTTACCAAGTAAATCATTAAATCCATCCTCAAAAGATTATGGATGGAAGTTTGCAGCTTTGGCAGGGTTCATACACCTTCAGAATTTCAAAAGTCCAAGGTTTTCCAGAGCTGTTTTTTTCATTTGTTCCAAGGATCTTTAAACCCAGAATGAAAATAATAATGTTCACAATCACTTGCTCAAACAACTTTTTATCACTTAACATTAAGAAGTTCCGTATTTATTGAGTTTAATATAATAATGACATGTAAAAATTAAGTCTAAAATTTTAATTGTTACTTGAAACAAAAAAAATTCTATTGTTTGGTGAATCAGAATACAGGTTTTTCAACTAAAACCTATGAAATTTTCCAGGGCTTAATAAAAAATTAACCAGGGCTTTTCCAGGGGTTTCAAGAGCTTCAAAAATTTTCCAGGATTTTCCAAGATTTCCAGGGCCCATGGTTTTTAAGTAACAACTTACTTTATTACCAATTTACAAACTTCCATTTGGATTCATTTGAGGACTAGTCAGAATCATACATGACTATTGGTCATTGGTCATGTCCAGCAAGCAGTTGTGAGGCATATGCCCAGCAAGAACAGACAAGAAATTAACCAGTGACTCAGCTCCCGACATAAGTCTCTGTAGCTCAGTGGGTAAAGCATCTGACCGGCAATCAGAGGGTTGCAGATTAGATTACCACCAGTCATTCAACTTGTAGAGCACTTTCCATTATTTTATTACCTTAGTTAAATACTCAACCAGTACCTGCCTTGCAGATCACCAGGCTCGAGAAATGAGATAAAAGAGGTGAATGGAGATAGCGGCTGTCAAACAAAACTTTTTTTGTTATAGAATAATGAATAATTAATGACTTATACAATTTTAAAAGGATACAAGCCAGAACATCATATGCTAGCTGGGTGAGATATTTCAGGGAATCCACCACAGGTCCTATAAAGTTGTCATACTTCTGAATCTGGGAAAGAAGCTTTTAAAAGAAAAGTTTTGTGAGAATTACTAGAAACAATATAAATATCAACATTACATTATAGTCACTATTTCAACATTTTTTCATAACAATAGAATCCTGATAGATTTTAAGAGCTCTCTGGTGTTGAATCCTGCTCTGAGTTATAAAGCATGAAAGTCTTTTTGTACGAGAGGTATTTTTATGATCATAATTCAAATTAAAAATAAACAAACACCTATGAATCATTGTAAATAAATACCAAAATACCAAAAGCTCAACTTACATATTCAAAAAGAATTCCTGGGTTGCTATGGCTGAGTTTTCCAATTTGCCGTCCTGATGGCTTCACATTCTCTTTTGTGAGGCGCCTGTTGAGAAACAATTCAAGTAGTTTACTGCTTTAAAATTAATTAATTCAAAGTTGAGCAGATGACAGTGAGCATAAGTTGTCCCAAACTGAAAAAAAAAGAAGACTATCTTGACTTCAACACTTTATACTAAAACAAGCCAGCTCTAAGAGAGATAAAATTTTTTGCTTCATCTGTTTAACAGTGGTTTACTAGGGGTTTGCAACCAAAGCGAGGTTAAGTTCAATGTTAAATACTAATTTAACTGTTATTACAAGTATTCATCAAGATGTATCTAGAGGAAGACAAATTGCTTAAAATTACATGATGTATCTCTCAACTCTGAAGTTACATTTCAATGGCAATTGGCTTGATTTTGTTGCCTTGTTGAGCTGGGGGAACAGCTGTTATTAAAATTAACTAACCAACTTGATTGTTAGGGTACTAAACAAACTAACAACAATGCTTCAAAGGACTGAAGGCATCACCTTTTACCAGTATTTTGATGGACTGAAACAATTACTAACTTTGTGATGTATTTTGCTCTCTTGACTGTGGCTGCCTTAGCTTTCACTAGCTGTGGATGGTTGGTGTATGAATCGTTCTTCCACTGGCCATACAGACGGTACCTAAATAAAAAAACAATTATCACTGGTGTATACAGACTTTTCCTGATATCCCCCAAGTCCCAATAATACATAGCAACTGATGCTCAGATGAAGGGCTAATGCTTGAAACATCAGCTTTTCCTACCAATTTACGGTGACGATGATTTGTTTATCACATAATACTACAAGAATACAAAGCAACAGTTTGTAGTATGGGGTTCTGGCCCTTAGTTCCCCAATGTATTTACACCATTTGTTAAATGTATACAACAAAACATTTAGCACAACAACTACTGTGAGCTAGAACTGCTAAGACTCTATTTAAAAAAGCAAAAAATCACAAAATAATATAAATTTGCATAGCAAGAATCCTTAAGACAATAATTGTAAAATTTGATAAACAATACTTGTGTCCTGATAAAAAGATAAAATCTATTAAAAGTTTTACGGTTTTCTAGCGTTAAAATTTAAAGTTTAAAAATACATTGACGTTTCGACTTCACTTGTTGAAGGCTTCATCAGAAAGTGCAAAACCGCTTTAACAAATACACAGATTCTCAAATGTTTTAACAAGCTCAGACTGGTTATTATGTTAACTTTACCCTTTAAAATAATTTGTTGCAAACATTTTGATAGATTCTTTATTTATGTGACAGAAGCAATTTCAACACACAATTTTTCTGTGAAGCATGAAGTAATTGATAATTATGGCTACACACTGTTCAAAGAGCTTGATGCAAAATTGGATCAAGTGGTTTGGGTTGTCAAAATTTACCATGAAGCAATAAAAAAAAATCAGGAACTTCCACTTGAGAAAAGGCAGGGAAATTTGCTGTGAGAAAACTTCTGAAGCTTCATAATTCTTTCTTCAAGATAAAACACCACTTAAACCATTTTTATAACAAACTCTTCATTTAGGTCTTGTTGATGGATGAACGAACCAAGCTGTTTATTCTCTAACTGCTCAGTCAGAGGTCCATCAGTTTACTCTAGGAAGTTGCGCAGATCGAGTTATGCTGATTGCGACATCAGAACTAGTCCCACATGTGAGAGAAGCTTGAGCCATCACAACTCAATGCAAATCGACTTCCCTTGCTAGCATACAGACAGTGCGACAAATGATTATGCCACAAAAATGTACTTATAAGGCTGCATAAAAAGTTTTGCATGCAACATGTTTTCCAATACTTTTGCAATCATAGTAAATTCTTTCCTTAGAAAACCACAGGTAATTTTTTTCTTTAATTCTTTGAGTCCAAAGTGGAATTAAATGATATACTAGTAAATTTTCTCAACTAGAAATCAATAATTTTCAATAGTACAGTACTGAAGTTTTTTGCCTTCCCTACATTATCTCTATAATCTCTTCGTAACAGTTGGGAAAATTTAGCATTCCAAACAGTTCTTACATCGGGTCCTTCAATTTAGTCAGCCTACTGGACAAATGAAACAACTAGTACATTATAGTTCAAACTTATTTTTACTCTTCAATACAAACAGAGCAAATTTCATAGTAGCAAACAACCCAACTCTCATACTAACCTAATCTGGTACGGAAAAGCCTTCAACATTCCCCAAAGTTCTTCTGCTATACTGGAGTTACACTCTAGTAGGGACAATGATGGCAGGAGTACTTCGTCCACTAAAGTCAGAAACCCACACCACACCCCAACCTGCAGATTTTGGGATAAAACAAACTTATATACAATAGGATACAACTTACATCCTAATTTGGAAGCTTGTTTTGAAAGAAATGTTTATCAAAAGTTTTCCAAGTTCAAGCATAAAATAATTAATTTGTTCAAAAAAACAAGCATAATACAAACACAATATCCTAATGATATACCTTGTATGTGTTTTGAGGGGAACTTAGTTGTTGACAAACTGGTTTGAGCTGAGACTTTATGATTTTTCCTCAAATCAGACCAAAATTTAACTACTGGTAGTACACAGTTTCGTGGATTTCTCTATGGTTGAATTTGGTTGCTCAAACCAAAGTTGTCTCAATTATTTTGATTTGAAGAGAAAATAAGTTAAGCCTGAGACATTCATGACACAGGAACTGGTGAACAAAATACCAGAAAGGAGGTTGAGGGAACTTAGCCTTTTTGAAAGTGAAATTGAATAACTTACCAATGGGTTTCCTTTGTCTTTACTCTCATGAACGTTTGGATTCTGTCAAAAGGTTTACAGAACAGATTTCTTTAGGGCAAACACACAACACAATAGATGTCAAAAGCTAACAACACTTCTCCTAACAATTTCTGATGAAAAGCCAACTTCAAGATGGCACTTGTCATTGCCAAGCCTATTGGAGGGGGGAAAAATTTGAAAGCATTTGGCAACCATTTCTTGCATCAAGTTTGGGTGTTTCAACAATTTCACAGCATCTTCACAAAGGTCTGGTGAACCGTAAATTATTAATTGACAGAAAAAATTCCTGAAAGCAAGTAGCATATAATGTTATAATTATTTTTAACACTAGGGCTGTAAGTTCTATCTGGCCAGGTTTGTGCTTTGTGTTTAGTATGAAAATTACAGGAACCAAGGGCAAACTTACAAACTCCCTAGCTTTCACTCTAAGTTGAAATGTCATGTTTTGTTTACGACATTTTGATTAAAGGAGTCACATGATATCAGGTAATAGGAATCCTCTTCGAAGTCTGCTGCCACAAAAGACCTAGAAAATAATGTCCTTATCCAAGGAGATACGAAGGTCTAACTGTTTGCAGATGTTAAAGCAAAGGCAGCACCTTCTCCTCAGTTTTTTTAACACCCTGAGTGAAAGTTTAGCACCAGGAATCGAACCAGGATCTTCTGCTTGACAGCTTCAGTTCTAACTAACTCGGCTTCAGGTCATCACCTTCACCCTAAGCACAATTAAGCACTACATCAACAAGTGCTAAATACACAATAAACAAAAACTAACCTCTTTCATGAACCCTCGGCCTATTCTCAAGACTTTGACCAACAGAATTGGGTCACAAGACAGATGGGGGCCAAGCTCACTCAACATGGGAAACACAAACTGTGGTAAGTCCAAGAAAATGTGGCACTGAGGGGGACCCCCACAGATTGCTGTATATGGCCTTCCTCTTGCTGCCTTTGATGCATACCTACAATGCCAGTAGACCACATTTGAGTGTATCAATCATAATGTGTAACACTTTATGTGCCAGTATAGCCATCAGCGCTATTATTGGTTTTTGTATTTCTGAGTGCATGGAAAAGTATTTAAAAAAAGATTTTTTTAATTCTGACAAACTTCTGCCACAAAATCAACTGAAGTTTGCACTTCAGCTATGCCAAATGGTGTTGTCAAAGTGAAGAAAGATTGGTGACAATTGACTTCACTTCAGAAGCATCTTGAAGCTTTTCTCTATGAATCCATTGCTTGATGAGCAGAGACAAAGCTTTGGGTTTGTTCACATCAAATTGGATCTGTCATGATTTTTGAACACTGTCAAATGAACTTGCAAAGTAGAAAAGAGGCAGTATTTCCTGACATAGTGTAACAAGCTGTTCAGAATCAAAACACTTTTTGTAGCAACTGGCAGCATCTTCATCGGTGTGGAAAGCACTACATCTTTGAAGCTCTAGATATTTTGAAGCCAAGAAAGTGCTAACTTGCAATTCTTTATAGAAGCACTTGTTTAATAAATACAACGATTCTATGGACACAGAAAACCTGTGGGCCATATTGGCATTTTAACACAGGATGTTGGAAGAACAACAGAGAACTATGCCCTTTCATATTGGCATTACCACCTAGAACAATGGAACACAACATAGAGAAACAAACAGTTTCTTACTTGCGGTATAAAGGCTCGATTGTTGAATGCACTAACTTGCAGAGTGCCCTAGCAATTGGTTGATAGGACATAACACAGAACATCGGAAGCCTTCCCATGATACTTTGGGCTTGGTCCCAGGCCCCTACCATTAAGAGTGCTTCACATAATCCCATTTTTTGATTGTCTGGGATCTGGAAAGTGACAAAAGATATTGATCATGATAAATAATGAAAATTCCAAAAACTACAAACAACAGTTCATTTTCAGTTTGAAGTCTTATTGATTTGAGCTTTTCACAGTTACAAAACCTTTTAATGCAACATATCAAGTAAAAATCTTTTCTACCATGGACATGAAAATTACCATTGCTCTTAAACTTTTATTTTTTTGAAATCGGATAGACTCAATCCTACTATCCAGAAACTAAGAAAAATTTAACTCATTCCTTCTAAGGACAACATTGTCATATAGATAATATTGAAAGTTTTAATTTATCCAGTAATTTCCTAGTTTATTACGCTACTTTAACATTTTTTTGAACCTCAGGGTTCAACACTTACTTTTCAATTCACTAGGCCAATGCCTAATTTCAACTTAAATGTTATTAGCCAAAAAAAATTATACTAGCCAAGCAATGATGTTGCGTCTTCAGTGAAGTCTGCAATGTCTTCCTTAAGATAGACACTTTCATTTAGTTAATAGTTTACTAGGCAAAGTGGCTACAGGAAATTGAAAACTTACTGTCCAAGTCTGTTTTTCTACTAGTCTGTGGCTAGTAGAAATGTTAAAATTCTTAACTGTACTAAACAAATGCAAAGTTAATAAAAGTAATAAATTAATAAACTAAGGAATTTCTAATGTATAGAAAAAGATAAATCAGTAGATGTATGTAAGTCTTACACTATTTTCGTTCTTCTCCCTGTCTTTGTCTTTATCTTTGTCTTTATTCTCCTCACTGTTGGCTGCAGCTGACAGCTCCTGTAAAGTAAAAAATCAATACAGTTCATTCTGTGCAAGTGTTTCTATTGAAACAGTTTGATACAGATTCTAGTCCTTTCAGCCCCAGCCAGTTTATCAACATCTAACTTCTCTTTACATAATTCAACCCTTTCAGTCCCAGCCAAATCAACATCTAACTTCTCCTTACATAACTCAACCCTTTCAGTCCCAGCCAGTTTATGAACACCTATTTTCTCCTTATATAACTCAACCCTTCAATCCCAGCCAGTTTGTCAACATCTATCTTCTCCTTACATAACTCAACCATTTCAGTCCCAGGCTGTTTATCAATATCTAACGTCTCCTTACATAACTAAACCCTTTCAGTACAAGCCAGTTTATCAACATCTGTCTTCTCCTTACATTTTACAGCATAATACATTTCAACTGATAATGAGAAAATGGGAACTAATCCGTGTCATCAAAATCATTCAGCTTTTTGTAAACATCAATTTGCTTCTTGTTGATTTTTTTTAGACTTCATATTTTTACATTTACAAACAAACACTTAAATGTTTGGGCAAAAATATTTCCTCGCATAGTAGGACAGAGATGTTTATTTAAAATTGTACCACATTGCAGTCTAGTGACTTAATTGCATGACATTACATACATGGGTTAAAAATGGCTATAAAGGCTATTATTTACAATACTTAATAAGTAGAAAAAGGTTAAAATGAAAATATTGTTAAAAGTAACTTCTATACTGTAGGAAGTACTCTGCATAACTTTGAACAGTATGAATCAAAAGTGGCTGGCAACTTACTGACAACACAGCAATATTCATCCGTCTCGCTTCCTGTTTTGCTTCCAGCATGTGCCTGGTATTACTCTCCACAATATCTGTATCAGGGGGATATAGCTGAAACCAAAAGTAACACAATTTCTTGATAATATGTATACATCCATTTTAAAATTTATCATACATAATTTATACATAATTTTTCTCAACCTCCCGGCTCATTTAACTTAAAATGTTGTAGGTAACATATAATTATAAGCAATATAAGTAATCAATTTTTAACAACAGTCAACAGTAGTGTGTAACCATTCAAATGCTAAACAAGCTTACATGTGGGTAAAGATCGTCTAGCTCTAGTACACAGTGTTTCATCAGTATAGCAGCAATGTGGTACAGGGAGGATGGAGTTGGGCTGCCAGGTTGATCCTGAAAGCAAAATACAAGACATCAAGAATTTTACACACTGTTATAAACTCAATGAATAGAAAGGTTGAATCACATTTAAAAACTTACAAAGAATAATTTGAGATATTGCATTGCAAGAGTTATCTCTTTCAACAATACTTCCTTTTCCTAACAGTTAAAAATTTGAACGAATTAACTAAAACTTGACAAAATGCTTCATAACCATCATGGAAAAAGACAAAAATCTGCTGAAACACCCAAAATCTTGAAACAAGTGAGTAAAAGGAGAAATGCATTACACATTCTTTTTATTTTTAAATCAATCCTAAAATGCTTATAAATTTGCATCACACCTACTGCCTGGTTAACCCAGTTGGTAAGGTGCAACTCTTTTGTGCGAGAGGCCCGGGTTTGACTCCTGGTGCTGGACCTTCACTCAGGGTTTTAAAACAACTGAAGATCGAGTAAATGCTGCTTATTCTAACTTTGCATCTTCTTGAATAAGGATGTTTAGCCAAAACAAAACTCTAGAAGATCTTACGACTGAGTTTGTTAAATCTGTCGGGTTCACAACAACCCAAAAGTAGTTAAGATTACAAACTAAACTGTTACTATCTTTATAAACCAAATGGACAAACCGGGTTGTTGAGAGGTTCATACCTTGTAAAACTGGAACTTGAAGCCAAGGATATGACACAGAGTGGTCATCTCACACCGGGACATGTAGTTCCTTACTAGTGGTAGGTAGAAATCGTCCATGTTGGGCCGACATTCAAATGCCTCCAATATGATGTCCAGGGTTCTATTGGGGTCCAGGTTGAAGCGGCCTATAATAATTATTAGTTCAATCATGTTATTAAATTAACAGTTCAGATTAGATCAACACCAACAATACTCCCTATGTGTCAGTCAAGCCATGATTCTTGCACTACCCCAACAGACCTCCATCTGGGCCCAGTTGTTGAAACACAGAGAACCAAGAGTCAAATTTTTAACCTGTGCTTTTGTTTTTAACTAAACCAAGACTGGTTTGAGCTGCAGTTTTGGAATTGACAAGTTTATTCTGGTGAAAATCTAAGCAGTATAATATATAAACCACAAGTCTTTTCTTGTAAAAGAAATTGCTGCTTCTATTTTGGCTCATTTGATGGGGGATAAAGTTAACCAGCTTTTAGGCAAACTAGCCAAGAGTGTTATCCTGATAAGGAAAAAATTACTCTGGGTTCCCTCCCTAGAGCATGTGAGTAATGACCTGAAATTAAAATCTCAGTTGGGACAGTGATTCCCAGACGGTCCTAGCCAAACTAATAAGGGGTAAAAAAAATTAGTTTTCAGCCCTGCAGTCTACTTGACATCTAACAGTACTAAATAAAACTGACTATTCCTAAAAGTATAGCAGCTGTACATTTTACCACAACACATTGTGCATCTTGAACTGCCAAAAGAAGCTCAGAGAAGGCAACAATTATTGGTAAAACTCTTCCTTGTACTAACAAAACTGTGTGTGTCAAATTCGAGGTTTACAGATTCTCTATTTATAAGTGGTTTTATGGGCAATTTTAGATATTTATGCACTAGGAAATTGTGTGTTACAGGGTTCAAAGTTTATTTTTTGTTCTTGGTGCACAGGTGATATCAGGACTAAATTTCTCAGCATACTACCAAAATTTTAGGAGCACATTAATTTTATAATCAGTTGTTAATCAGCAAGTAAGTATCTTTTATTGTGTTTTAATCCTGTGTTTCTTTCCTTCAGACTCTTACTGAACATATTAGTTTTAAAGTGTGGTGCATTTTTTTTGTTTGGACATTGTGTTAAATTCGCATTTTTACACTTGTAACACAGCTGTTTAAATACATGTCAGTACATAAGGGCAGTAAAGTAAGGCTTCAGTCATACTGAGCTTCTGCTTTTTAGGCGCACAAGTGTGATCAAACTTTACCACCACTTACAAGTGTTATGGTGTGTTAGACAAATTTGTTAACAATGTTAAGTCGAGAGACGGGAGGTGGAACTTGTCCTAACTAACCAATAAGAGACTTGATGTTTTCCAACACTGTGTCACTGTTGGCATGACGGCCAATCTCCTGTCCAAGTTCAACAACCAACTTTGCATACCCCTCACTCTCCTCTCTCACCAGGTTGAACTTCTGTTGCTTGTAGCTGATGAGAACAGATCCTTGTTTATTCATTTCTTCATTAGTTAAAATATTGTGACTATATACATTACTATTTTCACAATTAGGCACTGTTCTGAGCATCACCATCATAAACATGTTTATAACATCTTATTAAATAAAACACCTGGCAATCAAATTGGTCAAATGACATGCTACACACATTGAGAATAAAGGAAAAAGAATTTTACATTCAATTGTAAAATACATTATGATGAACAGTCTGTACTAAAAATTAACTATAGATGTCATGATGCTCAAGCATCAAGTATAGTAACAAGCTGGCTAAAATCAATAAAACAGGTTATCATAAAGAAAACAATGATTTTTGCTATTTACAAAAGCAGGGAAAACAAATATTCTTCTTTAGTGTAACTGTCTTGACTAGTTCTTGGGGGAATCAAATTGACTCAATAGCAGCAACCGAAAATTTAAAATGATTAAATAGTTTGAGGATATCATGAATCTAATAAATGCATACATGGAAGTTTGAAGAGCACGAGAAAAGCATTTGAAAAGCAAGGCAAAGGCACGTGGGTCTCTATATTCTCAAGTGCTGTCCAATATTCCCAAAAGCAACCATAAGAGGATCTAGACACTCAATAACCATGAATTAATTCTTTTAAATCAGTTTAAAAGCGCAAAAGAAGCAACCTTGTGCTATAATAATTATTGTCCAAAAACACAATGGCCATCGCAATATGATAATATTTTGTTAGTACAGTTTATAACTTGTCTTTGATGCCAATGCTTATCTATCCAGTTATAGAGTTAAACAAAAAGCATGCCAAAAGTTTCTATATGTGTCTTAAAACTCTTTGGCTTGATTAACTCTAACAATTTACTTTCCGTTAATATCATTGTTTTCCAATCTTTAATTGAAGTTCAAATAGCAGACCAACAAAATATCAAAAAATCATCGAAACTTACAACAATTTTGTCTTAGTTCTGATGAACTTCTGGTTAAAACTCTTTGTGGACTGGATGAGCCCCAATGCTTCTAGTGTCTCTGGATCAAGTCTTTCTTTCAGCAATGCCTCAGGAACCACACACTGTTAAGGAAACATAATTGGAAATTAAAGTTGATCCAGTCAAAAATCTTAATAAAATAATGTTAAATATTAATTTTAAAAAAAAAAAGTCAAAAACCTTCTAACAAATGAATACAAAGCTGAGATTATTTATGAGATTGATTGTTGAGGTTGTTGATTTCTTAATCTTATTTTTCAACCTTTTTTGGTTGAAAAATAAAGTTAAGAAATTCTTATTTTTTTGCACTCACATATTTATATCCACTAAATGAAAATGTTATCCCCATTTTTAAAGCACTCTTAACAAAGCAAAAAACAAGCAAGAAAAGTCGAATTAAAATATTTAACGCATGCGCATTACACTTTAGTCTCTCATGGGAATTACTGCATCATCTTCGATAAATAAAAATTTTAGACTGTACAACCCTTTAAACTACTTTTCCTTGAACAGATACTTTCTTATCCATTTATTCCCACTAAATGTTTATATTGTTAAGTTTCTACTAAATTCATCTTACTCATTATATGGAGTTAGAAAGGAAAATAGGTGCAGGAATGTACGAATCACAAACAATAATTAAAGACTTATAAAGTTCATAAAGAATGCTATATTATTCAATGGCAATACTTTCAAATACTCAAGCTCACCACAGAAGCAGCGACAAGTGAGAGGAAGCGCTCTCTGAGGTCCTTGTCTTCCAGGCACTGGCTTTCTACATCTGTTGATTGACAGGAATGACGAGGACATGGTAGGAAACAATACAAGTACCTTAAATGCACCTGAAATCACTCATGTACGAATACACCAACATGTTTCATGTTTCAATAATTAATGCTAAAATATTGATGAATATTGATCAGCAACAAGATCTCGTTAATACCCATTATACTAATCAGATCAGCCAGCATCGAGGGACATCCAGATTCTGCTTCCTGTTAAAGAGAAGACAAACAAACATTTAGAAATTTTACAGCTGAGAGAAACTAATATAAGAAATGGGCAACAAGTGGCATTTATTCATCCATTTACTTTATAACAAAACTTATTTTTAATATATAATTATTAAGTTATCTATTCATATTGAGTATTTCAACAGTATATTTTAAACAAGAATAGTGGCATAATTAAAAAATACCTACAAATTTCTAGGCTCACTCTTTAAAGATGTTACTTTGGCATTTAAACCTTAGTAGAAAGAGCAAACCATTTTTAATTACATTTAAGTGTCTTAATCATACAACAAGCTAAAAACTATATTATTGCAAATAAAAACATCGCAAATTTAAGAAAAACAATTGGAACAGCTAAAAATGGTTTCAAGATGACCCAGGATAGTTTTCTAACAGGGAGCAGTGTCAATACAACTTTCTTTTGCATACTTGATTTTGTTTTTGGTCATTTTTGGGTAAGCTGTCAGATGCAACACTCTAACGTGTTAATTAATTAATCTTTAATCATATTGTCCCATTTGTTTTTGTATCAATTTGACAAAACTAATATTTAATACAACTGACCCTATGCGTAAATGGTGATCTTTTTTCTCTCTTAATACAAGCTTAATTTCCTTACTCACCCAAACTTCATTATGCATATGAAGCTATTGAGCTTCAGACCAAAATATCAGAGATAAACCTCACTTTATGAGCAAACAAAACTGCTTGAAATCATTGTTAGGTTTAGGAGTAATGGTGAGGGTTGAGGTAAGGGTTATATTTTTTGATTCCTTGAAATAAAAATGTGGAAACAACCATAAAACTGCATGAAAATGTTTAGCCGCCATTAACTGTATGCACAGTTAAGTATTGGTGAGTACAGAAATTTTACCCAAATGTTTGAAATGAGGCATAGCCATTGGTTGTGTTCTACATAATTTTTATTGTTTAGTGCTGAGAAGAAAATGATCTGAAGTAATGTAACAAAACACCAATGCACACAACTAGACACACAGGCCACAAGTCTACAAGTACTTTAATTTAAAAAAAGTCTACAAGTACTTTAATTTTAAAAAAGTCACTATTATGTTACGCACAGTCTACACTCCAGAATTCGATCTCTCTTGATGGGTACCCACGCAAAAGTTTATCCCCTTCTTTAACTCGTTTGAAATTCAGATGAATTCGAAGCACGTACATAAAAATTTTTTTTCAAAAATGACAAAGTATAAACACAAAACTAGAAACTACAAATTTAATAAACATTTTAAAAACACAAAGCTGTTGTTTGTAATCCAAGCTGAAGTGCAGAATACAAAAACAATCAGCAAGATAACGTAACGATATGTCAAAGAGGAAAATAAACTTACCGCCACTTCTGAAAGAACGGACAAAGCGTCATCTTGCTTCAATTCTCCACGAACAACGTACCACAGTATCTCGTAAATAACCCGTTTGATATCTGCCAAAAGATTATCAAAATAATCATACAAGTTAAAAAATTAAGTTTTCCACATTTTGTTCTAAAACAGTAACTAATTCGTACCATTCCCGTCGCAAGAATTTGTTGAGTCTGAGAGCTGCAAGTCTTGATCACGGCCAAGGCAGTTTTTGCACAACTTCAGCCTGTAGTTAAACATACAGATGTTATTTGCGAAGCTTTTGCTCAGCTATACGGGGTTTACTCACAAACTTACACTTCATCTTTGCCAGATTTATCCCAGTTTTTTATGTAGTTCGGTGGAACCACTACGGCCGCCATTTTCTTCACATGGTTCAAAAGTCCCGGATGACTCACCAGTCTGTCAGTTCGCGGGCTCATATTTGAAGATGAAATAAGCAACTTTGTTTTTAAAACTTAGTTTGAAAATGAGCTGGTGCACGAAAAGGGCTCTTGTAACTTTACAGAGAGCTGCTAGAAATCAGTCGCAAAATTGTAGTTCGCGCTCGGGGAGTGTTTCAAATTCATCTACAGCCGCTATTGCAAGCTCCACAAGCACAACACTTGCACAGCGTTTTGAACCAAGCCAACAGCAAATGGCCAAAGCAAAAAGATTATTCGAGATCTGGGGACCAAATTCAGTTCTTCAAGGCTCAGCTTTAAGACCAGGTGATTTACCAAAACAACTTTTACCAGAGGTAATTTGTAAAAGTATTTCCTACCAGTAGACTCTTAACCCTTTTTTTTCTCCCCTCTTTTAACCTGAAAGATCAGAATTTTAAGAATGTAAACACTAGAAACCTTAATGGGGATTCCAAATTTTGCTCATGTTACCACCCTATTTACATTGCCAACTTTTGAAAAGAGAGAAAGTCTTTCATTTGATTGATTTTGAAATTCTTCAGATATTTTGAGATCGTTTTCACCAAAGGCAAAGGTAGGAGGTATTGCACTGGGCTCAAGGTAGATAAAACAAACACACACACAAAACCATTGGCATATGATATCATTAGCAGTTTCATTATATACAAAATAAAGATCAAAGGTCAAAGTATTTATTTATGTGCATTTTAAACCTAGTATTCAACTGTGAGAACACTACATACAACCAACCTGATGTTACGCAGGGATACCTTTGACTACCTAGGTTGTATGCTAATCTTGTACCCAGATCTTCTCAACTCTCGGGTGGTTTTCCCTCCCGAGGTCCCGAGGGTTGAGAAGATCTGGATACGAGATTAGTTATACATATCAGGGCCGGTCAAAGCTTGTAGTGATAAATAGATAAATAAATAAATAAATAAATAAATAAATAAAGATAGATAGATAGATAGATAGATAGATAGATAGATAGATAGATAGATAGATAGATAGATAGATAGATAGATA
>JAOBAT010058521.1:0-26493 GCA_026413305.1 Hydrozoanthus tunicans | reverse complement strand
TTTCCTTAAAAGTGAGTGCACCTTGTCGGAGGTTATTGCATCTTCTCGCAAACGTGTGCTGTGAATGTGCGACAACAATTTCGATTGCATGCGACGAAAACTGCATGCTAACGCACAAGTGTGCGGTGGGCTTTACAAGTTTCGCCGCCGAAAACACATTATGAACATTTTTTTTACTATAATTTGTTAACAATCATCTGCTTTTTGGCCTTTATTTTGCTAAGTTGCGAAACTCGGCTACACATACGTGATCGGAATTCATTACATGTACAATCTCCAACGTGTTTATTAGTCGGCGACAACTGGTGTTTATTCTGTTCTATAAGCGGACTCTTGTAGATTATTCACCACCCAGGTCTACAGATAAGCCATAATTACGTTCAAGGGAGCCTTTCATCGAATATTCAGCGTTGGAATATTAAATCCATGTTAATTATTTAGCTATTGACGCTACACACGTATTTTATTTTGAGAATATTGGCAATACAAAAGCTTCAAAAAGAAAGTTTTGTTCGTCTCGGTGTTTTTCACTCCTCGCACTTTTTTTATTTGGTCTGATTTGAAGGTTTTGGTTTGTTAAGTTGGGCAAACGACAACACGACGAAGCCTGTGGTCAGAGTACGGAAATTTTGTAAAGTAATTATCAACAATTAAATTATCTGCGTCTGGACTCTACGATTTTTATTAGTCAGATACATCTCAAAAACAAACTCGATAGAATACGGAAAGAATTTCAAAATTAAAACGAAAATTATCAACGAATTAAGGATGGTAGCAAAACGCAGAGCTATGAGTCTGCATGGGCAATTGCCCCACCAATAATTTTGCAGAGAAATAAAAAGACTTCAGATTTCAGTAATAGCGATTTGTTCAGCAATTTTGTGTTTTTACAGACTATGTTAAGAAGTGTAACTATATCTGGTGAGTACATATTATATGCCTCCATTTTTAACTATATTTTTAAACTTTAGGTTTTATTTGTGGATAAAATAAACTGAGTTTGACAAAATTTTATTTGGATTGATAGAAAAAAAACGTATTTCCGGCGATCTTAGAAGTTCGAAATTGCAGACAGAAATTCCCTGAAACGGACCACGCACTTGTAAACTGATACAAGCAGCAATAAAGACAATGATAAAAAAAGTTGAAGAAGAGCCCAAGAACAAGAAAGAGAAATACCTTGATAACCTGACAACAATAATATTAGTAGTAACAATAACTTTCAACAACAAAGATAGCAATTATAATGATGATGAATGATGATGATTGTTACTTGTGATAAAAATGATAAGGGTAGTAATACCAATGAGAAACACACTGAGTGGTTCGCTGTACGTATCCCAAATCTGTGGGTGAAAAATAAAGAAGGACGCACCTGTTCTGCTTTCCTTTTAATAACGCCTTTGATACAACGAACTGCTTCCCTCGATGAAGGGACAGTATTTTTGATTGAACTGTTCACGCTAGAAAGATACATCCGGCTTAGACTAGATTGAAAATATATTTACCGCCTCTCGACACGGACATTGTGGTTTCGGGCGATCTTCTGATCTCAAGTAGACAATACTATGTAGCTTATTTTTACGTGTTTCATGCCGCAACGCTAGTCAACAAAAACTGCTTTGTAGTATATGTACACGAAACGACCAAACAGTCAAGGAAAGCATGATGCTCGGTTAAATATACAGCAAGAGTTGTTTGAGAACTGTATGGGTTTTAGCGTATTCGTGAAAAGTTTGATATTAGAACTGGAAGCGGAGAATATCATCCATCTTCTTCGTTTTTACACTTAATTGAATTCTAATGGTGCACAAGGTTGCAAGGTCAATGTCATAAGATTTTTTTAGTTTTTAAAATTTAAAAAGTTTAACTTGGCGCTAATTGTGTCTGTACCTGTAAAGCGCATTTAAATGTTCTGTTTGCCCTTAACAAGGAGAGTTGTAAAACGAATTTTGCGAGAACATCCGAGCAGCTAGTTCTGCGAACTTTTGCAATCAATCGCCGAATTGGAAAAAGGATCAGCCGTGGAAAAAGAGTTTATGCCCACAGAAATTACGACTCTTTGCCAAATCCAATTTATTGAACTTTACCCACTTCAGCAATCCGGCGCACTTATTTCCGACGACGGCAATTGGTCACAAAATAAATAAGCCGCCAGATGATTTTTATTTAACTTTGTAAAAAGAGTTTTTCCTAAGTGGATCTCGACAAATCCAGTTCAATCCATCGATCACAACACACACACCAAAGCGAGGGTGCAGTGACGTCAGCCTTCAGGCAAAAAAAGGGTTAATTTCGTGTTTGCTCGTGCATGACAACTGTTTGATTTCATACAGAGTTCAGAGTCTTTGTTTAGAACCATTCTCAAAGAAATTTGTTATGGTTCAACAGCTGATGGGTGAAGTGTTCGCTCTGGGCTGCTGCGAAGTCACCCTGTAATCTTTTGAGTTTCAGTACTATGTCTGCATTCAAAGTACAGAAAGGTAGGTCAATGAATTGAGCCCAGTCGCGCGTTTTATTTCGATGCTGGGAGTAGTTGACAGTGATTGTTTGAATGGTGGCTGAAGTTGGCATATTTTTGGTTATTCTTCGTTTAGTCACCAAAGTAAAAGGTTTGACAGATTTATCATCGAAAGTGCACAGTGCCGAAAACAAAGATCCAACGACAAGACGAAACCGAAATTCGACCGGCAGCTCAACTGAACGCCCACAAGGCCGTTCGACAGGAAAGGTTGGTTGATCTTGTGTCATTCATTATGCTACACGTATACTTTGAAATCATTGTAGAAGTGTATTCAACTTTAGAAGTAGAGTTTGAATCCATCTTCTTGTAAAGGCCTCTTCCTGTAGTGTGAAAAGATTTCGATTTAGATTTATAATGCTTCGATGAATTAGATTTCAAAAACGCCGTGCGACGTCTTAAAACTTGCGTCCAACTGATTTATTTAATACATGTGCCACAGATTTTAAGACTAATTCTAAGAATTACAAATGATTTCTTGTCTTTGGCGTAAGTAGAGATAGTTATAGACGTAAAACTTTTCCAGTTGAGATGCGTTGCAATGCCTAGCACAACGAAAGTAAAGGAATTTGTTCATATGTTTATGTTGGTTTTCACATACAAGAGCCATGTATGGTAGATAATTTAGAACGGAAATTAGGAGAAACGATAAAAATAAAATTTTAACAGCTACCCATTTTATAAAATGCCACAAAGTGAAAAAAAAACATGGCGCTGTTTGACAGTTCCTTTGTATCTAGCAGAATCTGAAATATAACGAAAATTTTGTTGAAAAATGATGCGGTCATTTGTCTGTGACTTCAGGCTCAGCGACCATTCAGCGGGATGTTTTTGTTTTCGTTGACGGTTGCTGAAATGAGATTAAACCAGTGATTGTTGTCTATTTACTTCGATATTTTCGGAATATGATTGCGCTTCAGTGTTTGTATTTTCAGTGCAAAGGTTTCAGGTTATAAAAAAGCGCGTGATCTATGTATGACCATGCATGGGGAAATCACACATACGTCTGTTCATTTTTCATTACTCGTTTGATCATAGTTTTGCGAACACGTGCGTATTTGTTTTGTATTCGAAGTTTTGAAGTTTTGGCCGTTTAAAAACTGAAACCTTCTAGAATCAAACGCTATCTGACCGCGGTGTACACTTCCGTTTTTTAAATCAGTAAATTCGTGCTTTAATCATTTATTTCAACTGTTAACGATTTGCAAGTTTATTCCGAAATGTAAGATTTATTTGACAGATTTAAATTCCATACGAATATTCATGATGAAAGAAATTTTAAACGCACAGCAAACATTTCGCACATCGTATCGTCAAACTTTTTAATAATAATTGAAGTTTTTGATGCTAGTTTAAGGTAGTTCACTCTTTGTGACTTTGTTGTAAATCGTCCAGAAAGTGTTTTTAGTTAAAACTGGTTTGTAGATTGTTATTGCATGTGCCGTCATCAGTACAGTATGCGGGACAAGCAATTGATTTACGAAAAAAACACTTACAAAATAGCATTTAGATTTAGAAAATGATTTAGTCTTTCCTTTTTCCGGTTGAAAAAAAATACTAGAAGAAAACATTAACCTAGTTGAATATGTTGATTGATTTAGAAAAAAACGAATGTGCAAAATGTATAAATATTTATCCCTAGGAATTCTTTTTAATTTAATTTATATTTAATTTTCTGAATTACTATTGTCAGTTATTATATATCTCATGGTTTAGGGAAAAGTAGCTTTTCCAATTTTAACTGGATTTATAGTGTTGCTTTGTTCTGAGCACTGGCAAAGATTAGATTCATGCATGCTTAGCTGAAACTAGTGTTGGACAGATTGTGGGCAGGTTATGACATGCCAAACCTAGAATATATACCCCATGCTAAGCTTTTAGGTTTAACATTTTGTTGTGATTGATTATTGGCTAGAAGATTAGTATTTAAGTTAATTTGCATGATTTTTTAGTCAAAATGTTGAAGCAAAATTCAAAACTGCAAGTCAGGAGTCAGTGTTTTGTATTGGAACGAATACCAGTACTAATTTGTAAAATAAACAGTATTTGATTTTAATAAAAATAATATGAATTTTTTTTTCCCTTGGAGAAGGATGGTGCTTCTTATCACAAACAAGGATTCATTATTTGGCAAATGTAAAAGTTGAGTGTTTGGTCCCAGAAGAATACTAATAATCTGAAAACCTGCTGTGGAGATGCTTGGCTTCCAAAGCCCAGAAATTAATAATTAGTACTATTATTAACTTTTGGGTTTTGGAAGCCAAGCATCTCCACTGCAGGTTTAGATTGGCTGTACAGTTCCAAGTAAGGTTTATGAGTGAAATTTTGGTCAAAATAGATTAATGTACATATACTGTTGTTAGGGGTTTTGGACCATAACCGTTTGAGATGCAACAGTTTGTTTTTTTGTGATTGTACTTTTTCTGTTGTTTTTTGCATTTCTGTTTAAAAAGTTAGCAAGGTTTTAACCTGATGTTGCCAATAAGAAAGGGTTTGGACTATGCAAAATCTTTGTAAGTGACTTTGTACAAAATTCTGATTTCTCCCAACAGTTATAAAGAGATATTAGGTTATTGTAGGAAGAAATGACAACTCCATCAAAAGCTAGTTATATGTCATTTTGCACTAGACCCTTCAATTCTCTAAGAATTTTTAGAATAGATGTAAGTAAATAGTTTTTTTATGTCCACTCTTTTCACAAAATTTTCAAACCCCACTTTATAACTATTTTTTAAAATTTTTGCTTGACAATGTTAATTTTGTTCTACATTTTATTCTCAAAGCTTTATTTCAACTTTCTTAACCATTTTCAATAACTTTTGACTTAAACTGTTTTCTTAAGCTAGAAGTTAGGGGAGAGAATAGAAAATAAATGAATATTGGAGGCATTATTTCTTTTTATCCCATAATCTTTACATTCTTATGAAAATAAAATTTTGTATTTTTAAAATAATATGTGTACAATGCAAAGATATTTTTTGTGTTCCCAACTGCAGGCCAAACACTGCCATCTATCCTATTGGTTAATGGCTTGTAGACTGGAATTGCTATTAAGCTGATGAAATTATTTACCATGTGTAACAAATAACTCTAAGGCTCTATTAGCTTGTGTGGGGTAAAAACCTTGATAATTAAAAAATATGTATCAAAGTTGTGTTACATCAAACTTCTGAAAATCAAAAAGATCTGCAATGCAAAATCAAGCAAAACAATTAGTGGTAAGACGCCAGTCTTTTGTGCGAGAGACCCGGGTTTGATTCCCGGTACCAGACCTTCATTCAGGGTCTTAAAACAACTGAAGAGAAGGTGCTGCCTTTGTTCTAACATCTGCAAACGGTTAGACCCTCCTAAACCGTAGGCCCAGTCTCTCAATCTCCTATCGAGGGACTTAAAAGAACCCACAACACTTGTCGACAAAGAGTAGGGTGATCCCGGTCTTGTGGTCTGTCTCCTCTACTAACTGAGGGCAACTCTTTTGAAAATAGTTATGAACCGTGTAGAGCGGACTGTCTAAGACCCTCAATACCAGAGTCAACTGTAGACTATTATTAAGCGCTTTGAGCATGTACCTATGGAAAGGCACTATATAAATGGTAATCATTATTGTTATTATTATTATTATTATTTAATTATCATTATGATGTATATCCAGAAAAGACTCAGATTAACATCATTCTGTAAATTGTTTTCTTATGTCAATTAACATATTCCAATAGTACGAGAGAATATTTGTTTAAATATTCAATATAATTCATTAGAACTCTCAATTTGGTGTTAGATTGTCCCAAAGCACCAAAATTATCACTTTAAAAAAATCTTTTAAAAAATTGAAAATAAACTATTCCAATCTGTGACAAATAAGAAAACCTACAAAGAACCTGAAAAGTTAATCCATGCCTCATTTTTATACCTTCGTCCGTTTTTCATTGATATAGTTTATTTCTGGTATATAATAATTCAGTTTCAGCTGTCAAAATATTATAATCATTAATAATTAAGAAAATTTTGACTATTGTAAGTTAATCATTTGGATTTCTTCTTTTTTCAATTTGCATAAATTATAGATCTAGAGAAGTATGTATTTGATATTTATTGAGTAATGATATATATTTTTTCTATTAATATAATTTAACAGACACTCCTTCTGCCTAGACTAGCACTTATGTCATTTGCAGATATAGTGTCTTAGAACTTTTTGTAAATTTAGAGTTATTAGGTGAAATAAAAAAATGGTTGTGTTTGTTGTGAAATAGATGGACACAAAAACAGTGGAAAGGTTGAAAATTAGTAGTGTACAGGCCAGCATTAGACAATGACAATAATTACCTAAAGAGTGATTATAATAATTTGTTTTCTCAAAAAAATAATTGCTTACATAATGTTCCAGAGTAATGCCTTATAGTGGTTTCGAGGATGCACTAGAAACAACCTTGTAATCATAAAGATTGTTCCCAATAATTGAGTACCGAATTCTGAGAAGTATTTAACCAAAGGTTTCGGAGTGGATTTTAAGAATTTTTTTGTTTTTGTAGCTAGTTTATCAGTTCAGACACAGTTATACTATATTGTTGTTAGAAAGTGTTCATTTCTTCAAACATGTATACATAATTATAAACATGTCCAGCATATACAAGAAAGGTAAAAGTAGCATTTTATTAATCGTGATAAAACAGTCTGTAAATTCACAAATTGAAATTTTCTGTGAAGGTTATCTAGGCATACTCTATGGGGTGTTATTGTGTTGCAAGATATTTTAGAGTAGTAATTACCTTGTACAGTATAGTAAGGTTTTTAATAGTGGCAGTTTGTCGCAAATAGGTAACATCAAAGGCAGAGTCCCGAGGCAATCCTGGGAATCAAAAGAAGACAAGCAGTAATGGAGCGGTAAAACAAGAGCGTTCAGTCCCTCCAAAGCCTGCATCAAGAGGCAAGCCAGCAGTTGCTAAGAAACCAAAAGATTCCTCTGACAAAGTGAGTACATCTACCATACATTTGATGTTCTTATTTGTTTCATTGGAGAAAAAGAACAAGAAAGCAACTGTTTTTTCAGGCAAAGGAGATAAATAAATTTGTTGTCTATTATGTACATCTGCCATCATTCTCTTGTTAGGGTGTAGTCACAATTGCATGAGGTCTTTCTAGAACAGTCATACTAGAAATTACATTACCTGACAGCATGTGTATTCATTGAGAAACAAATTTTTCATTTCACCAAGCATTTTGCATGTGCACAATTTTACAGTTTACTCTTAACTTCAAATAAGCAACATGTACATTTATTTTTTGAGCAAATTTTTCACCCTTTACGAGCCTTATTCAGGACTGTATGATTACTAGTTTTTGGCTGTTTCCATCCTATATGAACTATAAAAATCTAGAGATTTTGTCAGCAGCTCCACTGGAAAATAGGTGATAGAAAAAATTAATGTGTTGTCTGGTTTGAAAATATAAAGCTGAAAGCAGGTTTTATTCTGTCCATCCAGAATGCTCCGGTTCCGTTCAAACTTTTTTCCATTTGCTCCCAGTGTCCAAAGCTCTGAACGGGATTGAAACCTGATACTTAATGGTATTATTGGCATTTCAAGATATTATTTTCACCCAGCTGATGATATTATTCCACCGTGTATTACTGTTGACTTTTTGTGATGTTTCCACCCTATACTATTATCCTGTCCTATACTGCATTTAAGTTCTTCATAAGTTGTCCATCCTATACTCTATTATTTTGCCCTATTGCTTAATCAGGAGTTAAGAATAACAAACAATACTGGTTTATGAATCTGCAAATCCTGAACTAAAAGAATACCTTTTGTCTGACTAACAAAACATTTTAACATGCATTTTAAGAACATGTGTTTAAAGTAAACTTAAGTGTAGTGTTTTATTGTGTCTGTATAAAAACCTCTCTGCTCTTTTTTAAAAATTATTTTATCATTTGGAACAGTTTGGTTGAAGCTCATGTTTGTTAACAAGCTTTGTTCCATGAAATAAGCTTTAAGATCTCCTTTTAGAATGTTCTTGTTTGTTTCACAGGTAGGCTTCATTAATAAGTAAACAGATCTGTCTGTTTGTTAGAAATTGCAATTGATTTGTCAGACTGCTTTGTAAAGGTAATCAATATATGCAAATTAGTCAAGCCAGTCCAATATGCTAATTTTCTTGATGTTCAATTCATGCTGTATATCACTAAGGGTTTCAAAATGGCCAAGAACCATTAACACTTCATGGCCTTATAGAAACAAAACAATATGAAGGAGGTAGTGTGTACAGTTTGTGAACTGAAGGAACCTGTTACCTGTTGTGCTGTTTGTGAAGCATTATTTTGTGAACAGTGCAAAGTGTTTTACCACCTGAAGGTACAATATAACACTGACAATATTTACTACATGCCATATGTGAATCTTCTTGTGCACCTCTAAGAATTTAATCTTGGTTAACTTGAACTTAAATGTTTAAAGGCTGTGTATATATATCCCAACACCTTACCAAAATAAAAAAATCAGTACATTTTGTAGAACTTGAATGTGACAATCTTTAGGTTAATGGTTTATAGTGTGATTGGTAGTTGTTAGATCTCAATGACAGTTTCTTTAGAAACTAATACTTTTAAAAAATGTATCTTCCTCTGTATCTCAACACTTAAGTCATGTGTACATAAACTTGTTAAACGAAGCCTGGGTGAAGTTTATAACGGTGTTTAAACTTTGTATTAAGGCTAGATTGTCAGGATTGAGAAATGCAATACAAGTTTACTCTATTATACTGTTGGTTCTGGGCAATTAGTTAAAAGGTTTTAATGTTTCCGCTTGAGTTTTCTTTGTAACTATTTTCAAGTCAAACAAAAAAACTTTTTTCTTAGTCAGTCATAAATTACGTGACTTTGGTTAATTTAAGGTTTCATTTCAATCATTTAAAGCAAACCTGAATTTTATGTACAGTGTTATTCTTTTCTATAATGATATACTTGAGTTTTCTAGATTCATTGTAAACCTCATTGTTAGAGACAAAAAGCAGACACATAATTTTATTCATTTTATTAATTGGGAGTTCAAAAGTTAACGGTAGCACTAGTTTTTAGTTCCAGTACAAAAATACTTAATGAGCAGCATTAACTTTGTTCTAACTAACTGTGCCATTTTATCTTTTTGTTTTCTATGAATTTGTGACTTATGATATTGAACTTCTGAACACATAATTAGCCAAATCTTTAAAATGTTTTCAATAATTTGTAGAAGCATCAAAACTTTATTTTACTTCAAATGGTAAAATAATACAAATCTCAAACTCTGTGGAAACTGAATCATAATTTAAGAAAACCAATAAGTTTTAGTTGACACTCAAGGTTTGTAGATGTAATGGTCAGAGTGTTTTAATATCTAGCAAACAAACATTTGAAGAAAGGGTGTGATGGTTTGCAGCCTAAAAGTCACTTGTAAAATAGTTTTTACTTAAAACATTGGTACAGGTTTTCCTTCTTAGATACAGTTGATAAATGTGCAAGGTATTTTATTTGAAGACCTCTCAACATAATGAAAGACTGACAGTTAATCTACATACTATTATGTTATTAAAGTGCTTAGTGCAAAAAACGATATATAAGTTACTTTATATGAAACATTTAATTCTCCCAACAGTAATATTTTTTTTATTAAAAGAAATAACAAGGATAATGTAGGGAGAGTTGACTTCTTATCAAAAGTCACTTTTGCGGTTTTTGTACACCCTTCTACTACAACATGTATTGCATTAAGATCCCTTTATATTTTAAGATAAGTGTAATGTATCAAACAGGATGACTGGCTTTGTTTACTGAGTTGTATGAATTATCTTTAATTTCCTCAAAAAGTTTGCCTTAAGGCCAGTGCACAAGAGGCAAACAGCTGAGCTCATTTCTTGGAAAGACAGAGTTCCTCTTACAAATTTGTTGCAAATATTTTTCTGAGATATTTGCCTGGCAGGGTGGTGAGGCAGTTATTTGTCATCGTTGATATTCATTTCCATGCCTTGCAAGGTGAAATTTGCACAACAAAAAAGGTTCTTGTGATAACAGATTGAAGAAGTCCTGTTAAGTAAGAAAATTATGCTTGACCGAATGGGGTAACCATTGAAAAACAAAATAGGGAAATATTGCCAAATTAAAGTTGTTGCATGTTCTTGAATTGAATCCTATAAATAGGAAAATTTACCAACACAACTTGTTGAAAATTTTGAAAATGAATCAGACACTGCAGTTTGGACAAAGACTCTGTTGACTATTTTAAGGGTTTGAGTTTATCCTCTGTCAACATTTTTTATTGCTCAAATCTTTTCTATAAAAATCATTGTCCAGCCACTATACATTTTTTGTTCTCAAATTAATAAAACTTGTCAAAATATTTTTTATTTTAAGAATTGTCCTGTCCAGAATGGAAGGTCAGAACCTGTGAAAGAAGATGAGAACAGCAAACCCAAAACTGCAGCCAAACCCTTACCCAAGCCAAGAGCAGTTCCTCCTGTTGCTAAGTCCACTCCAGCACAAAATACGCAAAACGCAAGGCAGTCACCTGGTCGACCCAGGGCTCCACTACCTGTAAAGAAAGAAAGCAGTTATGATGCAAGTGACAGTGACATAGATGGTAGTCGTGACAACTTGGTCACTGATGGTGACTTTGGCTATGAAACGGGCTCATTAGATGACAGTGATTTGTCTGGTGATTTACTGAGCCCAGCAGCGCAGGATGAGTATAAACTTATAGGTAAAGAATCGGTGTCTCATGCAGACAAATGGAGGAATCCTGCATCTGCTGTTAAACGTGAATCTCAAGAGAACAGTGTTACCAGCGGGCGTCAAAGCATGTCATACACTTATGCTGGTGTTGAGTTTCGGCCGTTAATAGTCACAGAAGAAGGGGGTGTAACTGCCCCTGTTAAACCTAAACTAAGTGATGCAGAAAGCAGGCAAGAGTCAAACTGCTATGACACAGTAGAGAG
The DNA here is from genome assembly GCA_026413305.1 of Hydrozoanthus tunicans. Classification (NCBI taxonomy): domain Eukaryota; kingdom Metazoa; phylum Cnidaria; class Anthozoa; order Zoantharia; family Hydrozoanthidae; genus Hydrozoanthus; species Hydrozoanthus tunicans. Next base: position 15,002 of record JAOBAT010058521.1, on the reverse strand, counting down.
TATCATTTCAACAGATGTGCCTGCAAGGAGAGAGCGGCCAGTGATGCGGTATGAAGAAGTTGAAATTGTTAATGGAGAATATGATAGGTCTAATTTGGCAAAATTTTCAGCTTTATGTAGTAACGCTTCTGGCTATCCACCATCACAAGAAGAAAACAGTTATTCTGTGGCTGAAGAAGTACAGGAGATTTCCTTATCGTTTACTGATAACAATAAAACTGCAGAATCAAATGAAAAAGAGACAGTGGATCCTGCTGATTTATATGCAGTTGTTCAGAAAAAACCAAAGCCAAAGACTAAGAAGCCTGACTTGCCTAGAAAACCTGTCAGCAGAGATGTGGACTTGTATGAAACCATCTCGGGTGATTTTAATAAAGATGTGGCTGATTCCTTTAACTCAAAAAACTCCCTTGAACCAACTGAAAGTGACCTATGTACTGAACCTCAATACAAGCCCACTTTGCCACCTCGGGTTCCAAAGCCATATTCAGGTCCAGGACCCGATGCTGACATGTCAGGAAAGACATCAATTCCACAAGAACATCGAGGTGAAGATCATCAGGGTGAGTATAGTCATAAAAATATTTGTTTCAAGAGTATCTTAATCATAACTATTAAATAAAAAAATAAGGTTTGACCACACCTGTTTTCACATTTTCAGATTTGCCTTTGCTGTAATACTGTAGAAGAAAAAAGGGTGTTTTAATTATGCTGTTATATTTGTAAAATATCTTTTAAAACCCTTTCATCCTAAGCCAGTTCAGGAACGTTTAACTTCTCTAAATACATATTATTAACTCATTCAAAATAGGTCATAATGCATTGAGAAAATGGCCGATGGTCAAACAAGGAAACTAGCAAACATAAAAAATAAAGTTCTCCTAAACTGGTAACAAGATATATGTAGCAATTATGTTAGAAACCTATAAACCTTAGAATCATTTAAACCTCATTAAAACATAGCGTAACATATGTTTACATCATACTATTTTTTATTTCACAATCATTTTTATTTGCAAGTACATGCTATCTAGTAAATTACAAAAGGTTAGAGTTTGTTATAATTGACTAAGTTGTAATTTGTGTACATTATTTTCCAAAAGAGGCTAAGTAACTGAATGTTTCCATGTTAGCCACTAGTTATTTTTTGTGACATTATTTTGTAGAGAGCTAGAAATAGAATGAATGCGTACTAACAGCAAAAAATGCCTAATTAATACAGAAGCATAATGAAAGGATAATATGTTTATAACTTGATACAGGGATATAATTATGTTTAATAACTGATTAATAATTGTATTATAGAATTTTTAAGTATAGTTTGTTTTAGTTGAAAATAAATCATCAATGGAATTACAAAATTATAATGTCAAAGGCATTTTTTGTTCTTTCAATAAAATCACCTTAATTTCTTTTTGAATAGAGAGCAGTTTAAATTAATATCTTTCAGTTTAGTTGGAATTTCTTTCCATAAAAAAGGTGCTATGCCACTTATAGTTCGTTTACCTAATATTTAAATCCTATTTTTATATAGAGATGATTTTATAAATAATTTATATATAGTGCAGCGAAACATTTTTATGTAATTTGTGCTCCAAAGTTTTTCTTTTATTATAATAATTGTTTTGTTACAGGAAAAGTTTGGGTCAAGTTGGGAGAAAAATTATTTCAGCAGTTCATTTCAGCAATACACTATTTGGCATAATTTGGACTGAAAGCATTACCTTTCTCTTTCCTTAAACATTTAATTGCTCATAACCTTTCAATTTTCGTTTTCTTGAAACTGCATAATTTTAAAAAAAAATATTTTGAAATTATCATCCCTGAAAAAATGTTGGATTTAAACAAAAGTGCAAGCTTTTTGCTCATGAATCTTTAAAAACAATAAATATTGCTGCCATTTTGGTATGTATGTACACTTGATGTTGAGTCAACTCTGTATTCTATTTCACAATTCATTAGACTTCTGTCCTTGATGATCAGCAACAATGGCTGACAATATATAATAAGTAGATTTTAAAGTTGACATTGTGTGACAGAAATTGTGTTTTGTTTAAAACAAAAATATTTTGGGGATGTTCAAAGAAAAGGAATATTCACTATCATTAAGTATTGAGGCAAAGTATTGCCTGAATAAAGAATAGATCTGCTCTACGTTGAACTCTCTCCCATCTTCTCTTCACACTTCTGAATCTGCTATTAACATCCTTCAAGAAAAAGCTGAAAACCAATTTTTTTTGAAAAATTGAAATCAACTTTTGAGATCTAAAATGGTGCATTATCTGCCCTGAAGACCTTAACTCTTGTGTTTGTAGCACTAACCCTAGTTACTTGTGTTTATTTATACTGAGGTTTAGTTTCCTTTTGTTATTTTATTTTTGATATGTATACGTCAAAATGCAATCAAATTCTTGCAACTTTTTAACTTCCACTGTTGACCAAGGGAGCCTGGTCTGAAGGGAGCCATAAGTCCTACAGTATTGCTATTTCATTTGCCTTTTACATCTTGTATAGCAAATAGTTTTATTGTAATACAACAAAGTTAATGAAAATTTCTCAACTTGTGCTCTAAGAGTCTGACAAGGAGGAGAGTGGGGAAGATCCCTCTCTTTATGCAGTTGTGCAAAAGAAACCAAAATCAAATTCTGGACAACACAGCGCAAAGGAAAACTTAGAAAGCTTTGAAACTGAAGACAGTGGGGGGCCACCTCCTCCACTCCCTTACCGGCCAGATTTCAGTGATGAAAGCACAAAGAAAAGTCACTCATCTGAAGATCTTGCACATTCAGAAAAAGCAAAGAAGGAAGGATTTGGATTTTTCAAGAAGCATCGTCGCAATCTGTCGCATGATATGGGAATAGCACAATTTAACTCTTCTCAAGGTAGTGGTGATCTGTTGTCAGTTAAAAAAAACACAGGAACTAATGAAGTGGTTAAAGGTCAGAAATATCGGTCGAAGTCTCAAGGCGACATTATGAAGGCTGCAGGACTAGATAGTGCTGATGTCTTTGCTAACATTTCAGCTGCTTCTGAGGAGGGTAGTAGTTCTACAGCTGAGTCAAATCAGGTGCCAAGTATAAAGGCTTACCTTGAGGTTGATATTACTGAGCCTCCCCTGACTCCAGATGATATAAAGTTTGATCAATCAGTAGACCTGGAGTTACCTGAAGGATGGCGAGAAGTAAGAAACGAAAATGGAACATATTTCTGGCATGTTCCAACAGGCACTACCCAGTGGGAAAGGCCACAGATGGTTCCTCGACAGAAGGTAAAGTGTACATAATGTTAACTGTTGCAGCCCCAGCCAATTTATCAACATCTAACTTCTCCTTACATAACTAATAAAAAGATATCATTCTCTAATTGGTCAAACCTTTTATAGAAAACTATCAAAGATGAAAAGCAAAATTCTCCTAAACTGGTTACAGGGAATTATGGGTTCTAGTTGGGAAAATTTAATAATTTTTTGCTAAAAGGCTTGTTGATCATGAAAGTTTTAAATACTTCATTATAACAACTAGCCCGAGAAAAGAAAACATGAGTTTTTACATTTGCGTCTCAGATTAGCTCTAGGTCTCTAGAGGCTTTTAGGCCTTCGTTTATTGTTGGTTTAGAATTCTTTATATTGTAAGCCTCAAGGAATTGCAACCTCGACCAGTTGTCACTCAAATCAATGACGGTTTTGAAAATACGTTCTTTCAAGTTGACCTTGACCGAATGCCCAAAGTTTTCTGGCAGTTGGTTGAGGCTTACTACGTCAAGAAACTGTGCACAGTTAGTTATAATTAAATGCCTGAACAAGGGTTGATAACATCTATCCGTTTTCCCAATATAAGACTGTGGGCACACCCAGGATAATTAAGTTTATAGACCACCATAGCTATACTTTTGGAGTGACATGCAGATATAAATACTGACTGCACTTGTAAATAATTTTCAACATGACTATGACTTGAATTATTGTTGTACAAGTTCAAGACTTGTTTCTTGGTCCAAAACTTGGATTTATTGAATGATGTTTTCTTTTCTCGGATATCAGTGATAATCTAGTAATTAAAATTGTCTCAGATTTCTAGCATAGTTATTATTGGGGGGCAGCACACTATCCCAATTGAAGTCTGGTTTTGTTTGAGAAGATAGTATTAAGTCCAAAAGAAAAAACTTTCCTTGCACTCCTAAAGATGTTTTCAATCTCTAGATTTACCTAACACTTAGTGAGTTTTATTTTGAGAATACAAGATTTGAGCACCAAAGAATTCCTCCAAAATGGAGTATGAGTTTCACAGAAAATATAAATTATTCAATATGTGAGTATACAAGCTTAGTGTCGAAGAAGTGTTTTTCAAGAGTGACTGACGTTTTTTTCCTGTTTTCCAAAAAGTGACAATCTGATGAGAAAGGAGATTAAAAAATCATAGCCTTAGTTTAAATAATTAAATTGTTTATTATCACAGATTTAGAAACAAAAACACAGACTTCTGCTATAAACAGCCAAAGTGATTATTTATGTCTAGAAAAGAACATTTGTGAGTTCTTTTTAAGACAAGTTATTCTCAAAGTTCTTGCAGAAAGCTCTTGAATTCTTTTAATTTTGGAAAAGTTACCAGTTACATAAAGTCAAGATATTTTACTGTATGGTCAAGAACTTTAACTTTAAATTAATAGGATGTTTAAATTACACTATTCCTTCAGTTAGTATGGCTTGTTTTTGACTTTTACAATGTGACCAAATGGTCACTTATGGGTCAGAAAAATTTGGCTGTAATAACAGCTAGGGCCTTAATAAAGGTCATTCTCCTGAAAAAATTCGCACATAGTTTTTTTTTCAAACTTTGTCAGTTTGTTTATTTTGTATATGTTGACTCCAAATATGGAATAAAAAGTGGGGGCCACCAACTTCGTTTTGGAGTTACAGAGTGTCAAAATATGGTTATTTTATGCCAAATTTAGTCAAAAAATGCCATTATTGCAATTTTTTGTCCAACCGCCAATAACAAACTATTACTGATGTATACTAGGGTGACTTATATTCTTATCATTTTCTTTTAACTTTCATTCAGCTAAGCTACACATTTAAGGAGTTTTGTCAACTAATGTCATTAATCAACATGATTTGATCAGCGTTAAAAGTACCTCGTTCCTAGTTGAAAATAGCTAAAAATTGCCCACCAGAAGGATTTCAATGACCCAAATTCTGTACTTTCTATCGATAGATATTGTTTAAGTTTTTGCACCAGCTGGGAAAAGTTATTTTGTTACAAAATTGAAAAAAAAGGGGTCCCCGATTTCAATTTTTAGATATTCAGCAAAACAGTAAAAAAATTAGCATCAAAACGGTATTATCTGCGAGGGGCATGGGACCAGTTTGAAATGAATGGAATTGAATCTGGTCAGCGAATACATGAATCATTAGGCAAAATTGAGCCATTAATGTGAAATTCCGTACAAATATAAATATTGTGAAAATGCGCAGAAGAGCGCGCAACGCAAAACAGAGGAATGATATTAACAAAGATCTTTTATGAGAAAAGTATGGCCATTCGACTGGCGGACCAGACAAAAATTGATCATAAAAACAAGGTGACCTTATTATCAAGGTGGCCACAAGGTGAGGTTCCACTGTATCTGTACATTTTGCACATATGTTCTTAAAGGGCAGTTCAAATTTGTTCAGTTTTAAAGTTTTAGCTTCATTTTTAGGTAGCTTATAGAGTACAGTTTCTTTTCGTCTCTCTATGACTACAGCTTACTTCGTAACCCGCTCATTCATATCTGTTTTATTGGCAGAAAACAAATGATGAACCAAGAACATTTCGAGAAAATCCAGAAAAACAAAAGGTTTGTTAGAACATGATAAGCAGCAAGAGAGTCGAACACTTTTTTTTTTAAGTTCCAGATGAAAAATAGAACCCTTTGATAATAGTAATTCTCGAAAATAAAACCTTTTCTCGCCATTCCTGTTACATTTTTTAGACTTGAAGCTTGCAATGATGACGTAGCAGGAGGCATGTGACGTAGCAGGAGGCATGAATCAGAGACAATCTTTTTTATCTCAAAAAATTCAATTTTGGCTACAATAGTCACATTGTTGTAACTATAATCTATGAGTTATTCCCTTGAGAGTGTTTGAAATAAAAATTCTATGACATTTTTTAACAGAAATAGATATTTTTAAACAAAAACCACATAACTCACTGCTGCTACGTCACAGGTTACCAGTTCCTGGCCTGCTCGGTCAAAATTTACATTCCGATCTTTTTCTGGTTAAAAAGCATAGTTACAGTAGGCGTGGAAATTTTCTTTTGTTATTTGAATTTTGAGTTTCACAGATGACAACAGTTTTAATCCAAAAAGTGAAAAAATAAGCTTGATAGGGACTTTAACATTTCACCACGATGTTAAATTTAGGACATTTTGTAAAAAAGTATAGTTTAGTTGGTTGATAAATAATATTGGTGAATGGATATGGATAGGGTTTAGTACTTAACCCCCACAGATTTGGTGATGAGAAAGTGAAAAGCAAAATTCTCTCTTAACTTGTTACCTGAAAAGTATGGTTAAAAGTTGGGAGATTTTATATCACAATAACATCGATTGTGGTACTTAGAGACTTTATTGGTTAGAAAACATATCATTGCTAGTTAAATTTAGAGCTTTTAAAACTTTAGAACTTTAACTCTTGAACCCCTACAGCATTTTTAAATAACTAAATTTTTCTTGTGTAGTAACAATAGAAAGTAAGGTAGTTAGTGCTGATACTCTTTAATCTTGAAAGATGAGTTGCAAAATTCGAGATCCTGAACTTATCTTGGAACTATTGCACTGTAATTGGCTTTAGTTTTTCTTATGATTTAACTTAATTGTAAGACCGCTGAGACAGTGTTTTAAAAGTGCTCCTAAAAGGTGTTTTATTATTGATATTATTTTTATTATTATTATTATTGTTTTTATTATTGTGAACTTGAGTGAAGACGTTAATTGTTATTTACCTGAAATATGTTTTTGTTGCTAAGGTTCTCAGTTTCCCAGTTCATTCCATGGGCTGGGAGGAGCTGGAAGAAAGTAAGGTTGCCCCTCACAACATGAGTGACACAGTTGCAGCTTGCATCTCATCCCTTGCGACAAAGAGAAACGATTTGTGGAACACTGCAGAGACCTGGGGAGAGGTAAGTGGGAAATGTCATTGAATATCAGGATGGTGTTCTATATAAAATAATTAATATGATTTTTTCGTTTATTTGTTGCTACAGTGGCTACAGGAGTGTTGGAAGAAAGTTTTCAGACAAGGAAATCTTAGACCACCTTTATGAAGTTGTTTTGTAGTGATAGTGGTGACAGTAAATAATTTCATTGATAAACTTCGGAACTTGCTTCCGATACTCTGACTTTGTTATTTTGATGTGTTATTAAAAGCCAGTTGGCCGCAAATGGACTCAAGGCTGACTATAATGTTTCTGTCATCTTATTTGATCAACCAAACAATTTAGACTTTGTTGTTGAAATGTTGAGAAAAAGTTTCGGACCTTTGTGCTTGAAAACCTGAGGAAACCTGTTATGAATGTTGTTTTAGCAGTGCTCAGTGTTGGTTACACTCAAAATCTGAAACCTTTTGAAGTGAACCCATTGAATTCAGTTAAGTGATCTTATTGTTTGTTCCTCACAGGGTAAAGACATTAGGTTGCTGCTGGAAGGAGAAACGTTAAAGCTGGTGGAACCTCAACGTAAAGAACAGCTTCTGGTTCAGCCTGTTTCAAAGATGAGAGTTTGGGGAGTTGGAAAAGAAGATCACAGGTGTGTGTCTGTGTTCTCGCGTGACTATTGCATAATATAGTCAAATACCTATAATTCGAATTGTCAAAAATCTGAAGTTTGAGTTATGGTGAGTTCGAATACCCGCGGGTAAACTTACAGTTAATGTAAAGTTTTTTGTTTTACGGAAACCAAAAGCAAGTCAACTTAGGTCGAGTTAGTGTGATATTTGAATTGGTCAGGATTGAAAAGTACTGTAAAGTATGTGTAACTTGAAAATTGCAACATGTCAAAGCTACATAATTTTGCTAAAGTGAATGATTCCCTGACAAGTTTCCGGCTGTCCAGGTCATTTCAAAAACTGCTCAAACAAAAGTCGAACAATATGTGAATACGTTGTTTGTGTACATAACCCTTGACTTATCAACCAATAGCAAGGTTTTTACTGGTAACCTCAGGCCAAGGGCTTGACGTGCAAACTCGATGCGAGGCTCTTACCACGAGACCATGCTCTGAGATTTTTAGGAAATTTCTAGCGATTTAGGTTTAACAACCAGGCATTTTAAAAGAGTGTTACTGAGAATGCAGTCAGAAGAGTCAAGCCCCCTACCAAAAATTATTCCATCTTAGCTACATCAGGCCATTTGGTTCAACTTCTAGCAAATTAGATAACTGAGATCTTTAATAAAAACGTCATACCAGAAATGTCACGTGTTTCCTGTGCTGAAGATTTTGCATTGGCATAAACTCAATTGACAAAAATGTTCATTTCTTGCAGGGACTTTGCATATGTTGCTCGTGACCCCAATACTGGTAAACACAAGTGCCACATGTATCGATGTCATGGAAATATTTCTGGCCGTGCCATCACTAATGCTTTGCACGAAATGTGTAGTAGAATCTTAGAGGAGAAGAAACGAGCCAAACATGAGGCAAAACAGAAATCTGCAGATAAACAAGTCTGGTCAGACATTATCAACACACCTCCTCCACCGAGTGCAAAAAGTAAGTTGTCCTGAAGCATTTTATAAATTATCTTCTTTCAGCCACTTTCACTAAACTTAGGTAAGAAAAGGTAAAAGTTTTTACGTTTTTACATAAAAATACCTTAGTGTTTAGATTCCCCAGGTTCGATCAATGGTGGCTTCAATGTCTCCTTATTTTCTTCTGACCCATGTTGCTCAAGTTAGTTTGTGAACGATCTTTATAGCTCGGGGCCTAAAGTTCAACCTCAGTGACACCAACACATGTTTTTTATTTGTCTCTAGCCCATGAAGCCAGTTGGTTATGTAAAACCTTTAGGGTAAGGCCCTCAGTTGATCCCGAGTTCACTACTGCAGCATGAGGTCACTTGTTGATGCTCGAAAACTCCAATGCCTGCTATCACCATTTTCTGATCCATGTTGCTAAGCTGGTTAAGGATACACAGGAGACTTTCGAATGCTGCATATCCTTAATGCACTTCGACAGTAAGAGGTCATCTGTTGGTCCTTGTCATCTCCAACGCATGATTTCACTTAACCTTTCTTCTGATCCGTGTAGCAAAGTTGGTTAGTGCACTGTAGAGATACCCAGTTGATCCTTGTCATCTCCAACGCCAGATTATACTTCCTACTGATCATTGTAGCTAAGTTGGTTGGTGCACTACATCAGTAAGAGGTCACCAGTCGATCCTTGTCATCTCCAATGCCAGATTTCACTTTCTACTGACTATTGTAGCTGGTGCCATACATCAGCTAGAGATATCCAGTTGGTCCTTGTCATATCCAATGCCTAATTACACTTCCTACTGATCATTGTACCTAAGTTGAATGGTGCACCTCGTCAGCTAGAAGTCGTCAGGTGACCCTTGTCATCTCCAATGCCTAATTACACTTCCTACTGATCACTGTAGTTAAGTTAGTTAGTGCACACATCAGCAAGAAGTCATCAGTTGATCCTTGTCTTTTCCAAAGCCTAATTTCACTTTCTTCTGATCATTGTAGCAGTGCACTAAATCAAAAAGGGGTCAACAGTTGATTCCTGTCAACCCCAAGGTTAACAATTCATACTAAAAAAAACTATTTAGATTTTCCATGGAAAAAAACTTGCCAATTCTAAAGTTATAGATTTTAAATTTATCAGTTGTTATTCATTTGTTCAATTCGTCATCCAAGTCCTTGTTACTGTTTTAGTGGAAATAAGTCCGTTTACTTGAACATTTCTTTTCTGCAAAACTAATTAGGACGTATATTTACGTGCCTGTTAGTTTGAAAATAATGGAGTTGATCACGGTTTAAGATAGAAAAGGAAAACAAAACTCCCGCGACAATATCTATCTACAAAACAAAATGCCAAAGAACTTTAAGTGAATTAAAAACAATGTTGGCGCAGCTGCTGTAGCACGAACAAAATGTTGTAGTCAGGTTTTATAAAGCAAGGGTGTTAAACGCTTCTTTGAAAAGTTTTTAACGGTTTTAGATGGATGAATTGATTTAAATAAGAATCGCATGTTTTGAAAAATAATACAAAAAACAATCTGACAGTATACAGTAATTGTCACCTGTGCATTTGAAATTAAGAACCGTCTGACGGACAGACTTGATTAGCATAACAGCAAGACATAACATGGTGGAATAGAAAATTCTTCTTTAAACCATAACAGATAAGGCGCTTTTCACTCTTGGATCGTTGGATCGTTAACTCGATCAGCGTAGCATATATTGTTGCTTTGTATCATCTCCAAGATGCTAGGGTCTTGGATTGAAATTCGGACAAAGTATCGTCCCCTGTTTCACTCAAAGTAAATTATCTCAAACAGAATGAGGTATGTTAGTAAACTATGCGCACTTTGTAACTCCGCATATGTACTTTCGCTGCATTGTATAAAGCTTTGTTTCAATATATTTACAATTTTCTTGCAGAAATGTCAAGTTTTAATGAGAAGCCATTCATTGAACAAAAGAAGAGTTATAGTGCTAAATATGTGGGGAACATGGAGGTGAACAGTCCCACAGGTTTGTAGTCAGCGGAAAGGATACGAAATGCGGTCAGACACTTGATCCAGTCGGTGTTAATAGTTCAAGTATTTTTTTTTTGCAATGCTCCACTAATTAATCGTGAAAGCGTGTGGAAAAGATTGCTTCGCCCGTAAAAATAAGTGGTATTGATTTTTTTTATTTCGTGTGGATTCACATTTGCTTACATCAGATGGACAAGCTGTCTAGTTCCATTTATTGTGTTTATCTTTTAGCAAATGAGCGAAACGAGTTTGTCATAACATTTGTTATTGTTGTACTTTTTCTTGCTTATATCTTGTAGAGTCAGGCATTCTGGCGGCCCTAAAATTCCTAAAAATCGCTAAATATTTCTTCTTGCTTTGAAATGCCCTACTATTTTAACTTTTTTTTCTATTTCTCCCTAAAAAGCCCTATTTTTCTTCTCTTTTGTGGTTGTTGAGTGCAATTGGTCCTATTGGAAGTGCTTGATATGGAATTTGGAAATGAGACTTCTTTGTGGACTAATTGTACCAGTTGCAGTAGATCTCTAAATTTAATTCCATGTCATTCATTTTTAAGAAGGAATTGCAGTCTCTTTCCAATCATGTGAGTATATTTTTTGTGAGTACCTTTGGTAAAAAAAAGTAAGTAGAACTGTATTTTTTGTTTCGAAAAAGCCCTAAAATAGCCCTACATTTTTGGACATTTTCCTTTGAAACTCCCTATTTTTCTGAGAAAATTGCCCTATATTCGTTCTACTTTTTAGCGTATGCCAGCCAGAATGCCTGTAGAGTACATATCTAACAGCTTACGTTGACCCTAAATTTTGGACAGTATAAATATGAATCTAAAATGCTAATTCTAAAAGCAATGCAGAAACAGTGGCTTTTGAAGTGTTATGATTTTTGCAATTTTGATTTTATAAAGATTCGCAAATACCTAAATCATACCAAAATTTAAAGTGTTAGTGAAAAAGGTCGAACACTTAGTAAGTAACCTTCCATTTGATATCAGAAACACTTGTTCCTGTTCAATGTACGTGCACTGACGTTTCTTTTTCACTTCTGCATTTACTATTTAGAAAAAAGAAAAATAACTACAGAGTTAGTTTTCATCCCGCCGGGCCTAATAAAAAGCAACAGTCTTTTTTGTACGTTTTTTTAACATGACCATTGGCGACTCTTCGTGCAGTTTTCTTAAAACCGTTACAACTTTAGTTTACACATGTAGTGTAAATCACTGTTGGAAAATAAAGGTTCTCCACGTCAGTTTGCTTCATTTTCTCAATGCCAGTTTTCTTGTTTTACACGGCTTGTCTTAGAAGAAGATGAATCTGTAAAAACCGATTGAATCAGAAGCTTTTCTCGTCATTTGCACGGCTAACTTTGCTTCCTACAATAGGAATTGGCATCAGTTAGGTGTTAGAAAATTTCATGCGGTTGAGCCTTTTGCATTGAATGGAATGTTTTTTGGTCGAGAGACAATTTTTCTGGATAACTGCTCACCACGGATTCTAATTAGACGAGGCGTGGCCTAGGATTTTGAAACATTTGGTGGACTCAAGAGCGGCATTGTTTGTTTACACTTCTATAATAAGCACCTAATGTGTGTACTCTTTTTGTTTCTGTTTCCTTCTTGTAAAACTTTGAGTTTCTGATAGAGCGAGTTCCTTTTTGAGATTATTACCGGCGCTTCATTCGTAAGGCTGAACTCATTTGTTTCTTGCATGTATACGTCTGACTTATCATATAGTTTTTCGTGGAAAGCTGTATTTTGGCACGGTGTACCATTTCCGTTGAATCTCGACTTAGAAGACTAAACAGGAAGATGGTTATCAGATTGGACATTGTGGAAAGCTATCAACTGTTGCGCTATTTCAAGTGAAATTTTTGCAAAAGTCGTATGTCTCAAGTTGATAATAGTTTAAATCAAGTGAAGGGAACTCTCAAAAGCCGAAACATGTTTTAAGACCCAAAAATATTGAGTAGAAAATAAAAAAACCCGCGGAAACAAGATTTCCCAAGAGGAATAAAGTATCCAGATGATGAAGAAATCTACGTCAGCTGAATTGTTTAAGTTTTCTAAAACTTTTTAAACCAAGTGTTCTTCGTGTATAGGAAGATTAGATCGAGTGTTGCATTTGACCAATAAATAAAAACCTGCTGCTGTTTTGTGGTAGGTATCGATGTTCTACAGAGGGCTATCAGTAAAGTCTCTTCTAAAGGAGGGCCGTGGAGCACGTGTTTGGTCGAGATCACTATCTCAAGCATCAAGATTACCGACTGTGCGGTGAGTACACAATCATTTGCAACACCAGAAGCGGTGCTAAAAACCTCTGTGCGTCGAATAGTTTCTTTTTCCGGGAAGGGAGGGGAGGGATGGGAAGCGTCTTTTTTTGAGTTGTATTTTGATATTTTACGTTCGTTTGCAAGCGAAGTCATCCATCTTAAGAGTAGGGTGTCATTTCAAGGATGAATTTTTTAAGGCTTGTTATCTCTCTCGTTGCGTTATAATTTGTCACTGTTTTTTCTTCAAAGTGTTATAACGGAATTTTTTAGTTTAGTTAATTTGTTGTATAACGTCATGTTGTGTTGTTGTACGTTAATACCATAAACATGCTACATACGCTGCCATCTAACTTCCATTGAATTGAACCTTTTTTTGCTTAAACCAGTTGATCAACATCTAACTTCTCCTCACATGTATTTAAACGTTTTCATACGCATCCAGATGATCTCAACATCAAACTTGTTCTCACACACCTGAGTCTTTCTACCCAAACCAGCTGATCAACATTTAACTTCTCCTTTCATGTCTGAACCCTTTCAGTGCCAACCAATTGATCAACATCTAAGATTAATCAAAGAAGCTATTAAAATTCAAAAACACCCTAACAATTTTAACAGAGACGATTCTTACAAACTAAGTTTTACTTGGAAACAATTAATTAAGGAAAACCTTACCGCATGATTTACTGTGCTGTTGTACCTTCCCTTTTAACACACGAACAATAGTCTCTTCATTCCTTTATTACTTATGCTAATTTAGTTTTTTACTCACTTTTATCCGCTTATATCACTTCTTATCATACTGATGAAGCCTTCCACAAGTGAAGTCAAAACGTCAATGTATTTTTTAAATTTTAAATTTAAACGCGTGAAAACCGTAAAACTTTTTATAGATTTTATCTTTTTATCATGATCAACATCTAGCTTCTCCTCACATACTTGAACCCTTTAAGCCCCAACCCCTCCTTAAATAACCCAAAACAAAGCATTTTATATTAATTGAGAAGTTGATCAAACAAAGCATAAAACAACAAAATCTCTCTAAACTCGTTACCTGAGATTTAGGAATTTTACTGTATCTTCTTTAGAAGTTATCTACTTTTTTCCCACCTAACTATTGTTTTGATGGTTCTGTGTGGTTTTTACAGAAACATGAAATTATAACTGAAGATAGGGTCAGATTCCTGTCATTTCTTGGAGTTGGGAAAGATGAAAAGTAAGTGATGCGTTCTTATTTCAGATATTATTTTGCCTTTTTGAAATTAAATGTTAACTATTTTGTAAGTGTTAATGAATGACTTAACTGAACACTCACAACAAACTCGTACCAAGACTCATTTAACTGCCGTGAAAGGACACTGGTTGCGGCTGGTCACGTGTCACACTAGCAAAATCGTTCCACAATGAGGGTGAATAGTTAGAGAAACTTTTTCATTATGAGAAAAAATACTCTCTAGGGAAGGGTGCAGACAATTTTCCGAAGAATCTCTTAGTTGTATGCGTTTTTAACGTTTGTACTTCTAGTGCCTGCTGTATCGTGAAATGATACGTGTATAGTATTTTGCGGGCACTCATTTGAGAAAGAGATCGATTGTCGGCAATAGAAGATAGATTGATAAAAAAAAAAGGTGGCATTGTCTGGTTTAAAAATGGTTTTCAACTATTTTATTACAAACCAAATCCAGCATTATTTTTGTTGCCTTTAAACCGCTACACGACATGATTGCTGTGAACACAGGTTGGGGCTGAACCTCTCCAACACACAGACATATCATGATTGCCGCAATGACATTTCTGCTTAACCACTATTTTTTACCGTAGCACATGACCAGATGCAGTTGCACTCTCAAGAGGAGGGGCTTTTTATGTAACAACGAAAAACAGCGGCATAAGAGAAGAAGTCAAAACATTGGTATTTTTAAGGAACCCAATTTTGTCGGGGGAGGTGGTGGGTGGCGGCACATACCCCCTACCCCACCCCTCCCCA
>JAOBAT010058510.1:0-26494 GCA_026413305.1 Hydrozoanthus tunicans | reverse complement strand
GGGAGGGAGGGGGGAGACTGAGGGGACTTCCCAAAAAGAGTTCACGTTTGCTTGTCGAAGGAAACAAATTTAACCCTAAAAGGTCCCCTCGAACATGTATCCTAAAAGATGGTAATTATTGTTCAAAATCACGTAATGCATTTAAACGTTGTTGACAAAGTCTCTTTTTTTTGCTCCGGTTTTCGCATCGATTGTCTCTTGCTATTCTGGGCGGTGATTCTCACCTGCTGGTCATTTTAGGTAAAACGGAACCCCAAATTAGAACATAGCAAACACGTTGGATGCCCTAATCTAAGATAGCAAAACTCAGAACAGTTTCGCCTACAAGTAGTTGCCAGTCTCCACTCGGTTAAATTAACGGCTGTTACATTTTAACAGCTGGTTTCTTCGTAAAACTAATTATGCGTAGACTAAGAATTCTAAAACGGCCTTAAAGATAGGACGAGCACCTCCCAATTTTTTTTAGGGCAGCTCCCCCCTCTTCCCCTCCAATTATCGACCTTTTGTAGGCGCCTCCACCCCCCCGTTGCCCTCACTTTCTCGTACTCTAGAAATTGCGTTAAGACTACATCGAAAGCGAAAACCGACTAAGAATTCATCTACCGTGTAAAATGCGAATTTGGCAAGATTGACCTATCAAAGAGGTGCCGATGTCTTGTTACTGGCCCGGAAAATTCGATGAGCCTGGTTGTGTTCTTCAGATCAAGGCGGAGACTTTGTAATCTGCTTATCTGGGGACATTCATAGTTTCAAACTAGTTTAACCTTTCGATCTTCAGGTACATAACTTTCATTATTAACAAAAAAAATTAGTTTAGACTATTTGGTGTGAATAGCAGATCGAAATATACGTCACCTTTTATATTAAGGGAAACCATGGCATCTTTTGGTAGGATCGCATTAAACAATAATAAATATTAGTAATAATAGTAATAATAATAACAATAGTAATGATTATAAAATTTATCATTTCTATTGCGCCTTTTCTATAAATAATTCAAAAGCGCATTTACAGCAAAGGCTAGATTCTTGGAGTAAGGCTTTTCGTCTGTAAGGAACTTATACATCTTTTTTATAAAAGAGTATATGTCTGCATGTAGTGTGCATTTGGTAAAAATGCATACGGCATATCATAAGTTAAGGTACTCACTACAAATGACTGCACATGATCAGTTTCGGTATAATCAAGGCTAGTAATAAACAAATTTTGTAAATTTTGATCGAGCAGGCCGGGGACTGGTAACCTGTGACGTAGAAGCAGTGAGTTATGTTGTTTGTGTTATAAAATGTCATAAAATTTTTATTTCAAACAGTTTCAAGGAAACAATTCTTAATTAAAGTAGTAGCAATACGACTATTGTAGCCAGAATTGAATTTTTTGAGATAAAAAAGATTGTCTCTGCTTTATGCCTCGTGCTACGTCATATATGCCTCCCTCTACGTCAACATTGCATTTCAAATCTAAAAAATGTAATAGGAACTACGAGAAAATATTTTATTTTCCAAAATTACTACTATTAAAGGGTTCTACTTTTCATCTGGAAATTGAAAAAATAAGTTTTATAGGGATCCAAGAATATTTTCAAAAGCGATGTAAAGCAGGCTGCAGTTAGTTCGTTCTGGGGCGATACACTAGTAAGCCTGATGAACGCAAGCTAGAATGGCTACCAGTTAATGAACGGCGAGAAAGCCACCTCTTAAACAATGTTTTCAAAGCGTTGTATTTTAGTACATGGCTGTCATACCTAAAATTAGAGTTCTACACTCCTGATAAAACACTGCGATCATCTGATGAGGTGACATTGACAATTCCTTTTGAATCTGGCACTTTTCAAGACAGTGCTTCTAGAACATTTAATATTTTTTCTCCTGCCGCCGTGAACTCTGTCTTTCTTGGCAAATAAGGCTTTTTCTGAAACGCATTTTTTTTGGTCTTTTATTACCAATTAATCTATTTTATATTTTTCATTTATAGCTTAGGTAAGTTGTTGCGATGTTGGGCAATTTTAACTTTTATATTGTTCCATATCTTATATCGTTTATATTGTAAACTTATTTAGCCTAGAATTAGAGATGAAGAGCAACTATTCTTTTTTTTGGAAGTGCTCTAAAAAGACCTTTATTATTATCATTTTTATTATTATTATAATTATTATTATTTTCATTATTATTATTATTATTATTATTATTATTTTTATTATTATCATTATTGTTGTATGTCAATTTTCAGGTCGCCTCGCCCTTAGCGCTCTTTATTTTAAGGAAAACAAAGATAGCCCTATTAAAGAAAGATTATTTATCTTTATCGTATAATCATTTGAAGACGTTGTGGCTGCACGTTCTCCGCCAAATGTTTTAAAGGAGTTCAGTCTCAAACTAACCGTTAAGATGTCCTCTATTATTTTGTTTGCATGTTAATGTCCTATTTCACCACATGCATTTCAGGGAATTACTGTGATCAGAGTTCAGTGGCTGTGCGTTTCCTAAAAAATGTGCACAATTACGGTGTCACTTATTAGTTGCCTTAGCATCACGCAAAATATTTATTTTATTTATTTTCATACATTTACAGATATAGAGCACAGCCCCAATAACGGGTTCCTGAGAGATCATTAGACTTTAAAATTACACTGCAATTTTACAAAAAAACTGAAAACAGAATCTGAAGTAAGTTCTTTACGTTTATTCAATGAAAGAGAGAGAAGGACATAATGAAAAAAGATAAAAAATTGAAGAACTATATATAGCTATATATTTATCGTGTTTAGTGTTTACTACTTTATCTTCACACCTTCACCATTTGTCATACTTATAAAGTAAATCTTATCAAGCTTTAAATTACATGTACAGGTTCTTAGTTTAAGGATTTAGATGTTATAGCTATATTGTATTTCGTTTGTTTTCTTTTTTTTCATCATCAATTAGATTAAACATTTATCATGCTTATGTCAAACTTCCTTTGTGAAGCCAGGCTTTGTCCAGATAATACTCTCTATAAATTGTCTTTGAATTGAGATATTGCTTTTATTTGTTTGAATTTTCTTTTTATCCAGTTTGTCAAAAAAGATAAATGAGAAAAGATATATGAAATGGCTTTGAGTAAGTGGATCGTGAAAGGCTAAATTCAATATTTTACAACAGCTGATGATTTTCACAAAGACCTTTTTTATTGCAAAACAGTTTTAATCTGAACTGGATCATCGCCAGTCGGACAACATAGAACTAAACACGCTAACATTTCGTTCCGAGTTCCAAACTTCAAAATTGTGCATCTGCTTTTCTGCTAAAGCAATAACAAGAACAAAAAAAGGCCGCTTGAACAGTCTTTGTTTCCCGCCAAAAACTGAACCCAACGCAGCGTTGCAAGCTGCGAGGCTGATTGAAGCTCTGAACTGTAATTAAAAATGAGCTGTCTTTTCATCTTGAATGATTGAAATGAACTCAACGTTTTAGAAATGAACGTTCTACAGATTCTAAAGTTAAAAATTTCTAAAGCCGGGTTCAAATATTTAACAACACGTCTTGATCATATTTTATAGCTATTCAGTGTCAGTACTTTGATTTTTGCTAAACTTTAGCTATCTGAAATTTCCAGTAATCAGTTGAAAAATATAATAACACAGTGTCTACACTGTTGGAAATAGCGAGTCAACTGCTGGAAATCGGAAACTATCTTTACTCGAAAGTTTTCGGCTCCCTCTTTCACAGCGGGCGTTGGCATAAGCTCGCGGTACTCACATTAAATTGCTTTTGAAATGGAGACTTTAAAAAAACTTTTTCGGTTTTGATCTCGATGCCGAACCTTTTTTCCGGTTTACCTAATGTTACTGAAGACACCGCATATATAACTCTAGTTTTTCAAGAAACAAAAACCTTGTGCCATTTATAATTTTTTAGTTTTCTATATATAAAAGCGGGTATTTCTAATACTAACATTAATTATTGATGAAATAAGCATGAAGTAACGCTTTACACACACCCTTATAAAACATAAAGTAATTCGTTTCTTGAAGATACAGGTTTCTAAAAAACTCCTTTTTGATAAGTTTTCTTATTAATTCACTTTCACATTTTAACGAAACTACTCGAAAACTTGAATTATTTCATTTTCAGAAAAATATCCCCAAGTTGTCACAAAATTAGTCACTCGTTCAAGGGATTATTTGCGGTACTACTATACTTTTTACCTTTAACGCATATTGCTATTAGCGTTTTGTCAGTGATGCATGTATTTGTCAAGAAATCTGTTACTATTTACGTGTCGGAGCTGAAAACCTGGAAAGCTTACAGAATTTGACAAGTATTGCCAGGTTAAGAAATTTTATAACTAGGAACTCCATTTTTTTCTGTCTTTGATCGAATGGATTTCAACTCAAAATTTTTATTAACAACTTAGCTCTTTTGATTTGGTAGAATTCCGATTACGAAAAGTGACGATTCCTGGCAATAACTTAACAAAAAATATCATGTTAAAACTACCCTTATATGATTTATAGACTGTAATTCCTTCATAAATGTAAAAAACAATTAAGTTTTCCTTTAATAAATTTGTCGGGCAACAAAAGACAGACGACCAATCTCTTCGAGCATGAATGTTGTAACTGTTGCGTCAGTATATTTTCATAACTTGGGCTGTAGGTTCAATCGATTTTAGACAAATTTGCTTCTATTCTGCAATGGCAATGGCGATTTCATAAATTGATTAATTTCAATAGGGTCAAAATCGCATGTATATGCGTTTCGAATTTCTTGCTACAAACACTTTAGCCGTTTTGAATTTATCTTTTGAGTTTCACTTTTATGTCAAACCTGTAAAACACGCAGTTAAATAAAAATGATTAAATAATCAATCGAGTTGTTTTCCGTTGATAAATTTCTTGCATCTCTTTAGTTCTTGTAGTACGTATTTCGAACTCCTTTGCGACTTTAAGTCGGCATGTAACTTTACCAAGTGCATGTAAGACAGTTTATAATCCCAGTTTATATTGAATCATAAGTTTTATATAACTAAGGGCACAGGAGCCATTAATGAAGCTTAAAACTTTGTCCTTAACATACAGTATATAAAGTATAAATTGACTTAAAACATACAAACATTCTAACAAATAAACTTAATAAGTAAGCTGTAGTTTTGATCATTGCACCTATACACAGGTATTCAAAAGAAGTTTAAATTTGAAATTGAAAAAACCCTGAAATATGACTGAAAAAAAAACCCGCAATAGGAGAATATCGATTCCAAATCTTTCCTCGACAATAATTATTTGAATCGCAAATTTATTTCTAATGTACTTTATTTGCTTGTTTCTGTATACGAACGCTGTGTTTTTCGGTTTATAAAGTCATACCTTGCTAGCTTGTATTTGCTTTGCCAGTGTATTTTCTATATCTATTTTGATTTGCAAACGTACTTACTTGCTTCTTTAAGACTGTTTGACAGACACAAAAAGAGGAAAACTATAAAAGAGTGCCCACCATATTATTTCTTGAGAGTTTTATTTTGTGTTACTTTCTTTCCATTGTCTTTAATTATCTGGTCAACCTTTTCTGCATGCATTGAAGGGATCTTAATGCACCTGTAGGTTCTTCTGGGATTCTTCCTATCAATATACACTTTGCTTAGATTCTTCACCTGCTCACGGTTGTAGGCGACTAATTTTCCATGTATTCTGGCGCGGGGTTTTCTAAGCTATAACCTCTTTCATCCACAGCTTTGGTATTACGTAATATAGGAAGATGCACGGTTTTTCTTAAGAGCGTTTCCTCAAAATGTTTTATTGAAGGCTGATCTTGCCGTAAAAATAAAACCGTGAAAATAAAGATATATCTATTTTTTAAATTGTCTTGAAAGAATTTGGGCAGGGGTGCTAGTGAAACTGGCTAGAGTATACACATTTGCTTGGTAATTCAAAAATACCTCTGAAAATCGTTTTGCTTTGAGTGCATGACTTGATAACAAGAAGTTTGTCAGAGCATTTGATATTTTGTTTTCCATAAGTTCGAACAATGATTTACACGACAAAATTAGTTGTTTAAGAAATTAGTTTTGGTTGTTCGTTATGATATAACCCTCTAAATTCACTTTAATAGAAACGTTTTTCCAATTTGTTGAGTTATTACGAACCTAAATTACCAAACTATTATTCCCATAGCTATATAGTAATACGAATAAGAGATTTGTCACAAACCCTTAATCAAGCAAAGAATAACACGAACTGACAAAGACATTGAGATAGTTTTATCAACTGATAACAGTTCACGATCATACATATAATCCTCGGTATTATTTGGGTCACCTCCCCAATTAATTTGTAGTTTTTGTTGTGGATAAAAATGAAAACTTGTGTATTGGATACCTTGTATTCAAACACTGACTCAAACCTTTACCTATACGAGTTAAACTTTGTACCTTGTTAGGTAATTTTGAAATTTACTTTTTGATTATGTCGTTGAAATCATACATAACGGACGTCATTTAATCAGTTAATGTATATATTTTGATGACACCGTGATATACCTAAATTTTATTTCTTTGTTGAAAAGATTTCTATCTGTAGAACTTTTCTAGGTACACCTTGAAAACATTAGCAAAGTTTGCTAACAGTAAATTAGAACCTCGATTTAAATGATTTTTTTTGGCATTGAGCTCAATTTTGTTCATTAGTCACAAGACTAGTAAAGGAGAAACGCTTTTCAGCTGCTTCATCTTTTTTGTGCGAATTACATTCATTTTTTCCTACTTCCTCTTCTATGTTTGTGTCTAAGTAAAAACAAAAAGCATTTAGTATAGTTTTAACTTTACAGAAATCACTTACAATGCGGTTATTTTCATTTCAAGATGTATGACTTCTGTTGGAAAATTGAATTATCCTTTTTTCTCAGTGTAACCTGATTTGCTCATAGTCTAAACAGAGCCAGGGGCTTCAGGCCTTATCGAAGTGATTAAGTTATTTTGAAACCTTTAGTGTAATGATGCAACGGCCCTTTCCCGATTTTCAAGAAAGTGTTAAAACATTCAAGAAAAGATCAATTAACATCATTGAATGTTTTTGACTATACAGTGCTTAGTTGAAAAAAAAAACAGTTTCGCAAAAATAGGTCCTGCCGAATTTTCAGAAAGTTTACCATGAATCTCATTTACTAACATATTTTCAACTGTGAAATGGATTAGAAATACAATTCGTTCCTTGCATAAATTGAAAGAAATTTAGTTGAAATGAATGTGTAATCTTAGCGTTTTTTTCTTTTCTTTTCGTCATGTGCATTTGGAAAATCAGTTGCGGTTATTTAAAAATTTTTTCCGCTCTATTTGCACATTGCTTTGTTTCACGTCTTGAAGTTTAGTATCTGATGTATATTTTCTTAACAGCTTAAACTAGCAAGATTATACTATTATTACTTTCAGTAATATGCATGCAGTTGAACATTCGTCTAGGTCAAGGTGCTTTTCAAGTAATACAAAGGGCACGCAAGTAACTCAAGCATCGCTCAAGCAGCAGTGAACTCGTCTCTGGCGTCCATTTAAAAACAAGCACTTGCCTCCGTTTGGCGAGACTAAACTTTAACTTTCGAGTTGTTATATCTTCGAGAAAGGGGAAATAAAGATAAAAAGAAACATTAGTAAGGTTATGGTAAATGTTCGTAAATAAAATATTTGAGTAATAAGAGCTGCAGAATAAAATGACAAACAAAGAGAAATTTGTGTAATGTTCCAAGCAAAGTGATCGGAAGAAAAAGAGCATTAAAGCGCGCCTGATGGATTAAATGTTTACGTTTAATTAGTGAAGTAGACAAAGATCACTTCATAAGTGGCGTTATATTTTCGAAAAGGCATTGTTTTCTTAGAAAAATTTTAGTCAACAATATATTTGAACAAAAGACTCTCTATTGAGTTTAGGTTCAAATTTTATGCTCTAACTCAAGATTATTTTGAAAGTGCTTTTGTGAGACTAAATAAACAGGTGCATCGCACTAGCAGTAAACAGCCACTGTTAATTGAATCAAGCTATTTCTCCTAATTTTATATCAGCTTTTTCTTTACTGGTTTAGAGCTCTTAATTATGGTGTTGTCCGCTTAATTTAACATTGGATATCTAAGAAGTTTAAAGATCTAATTTTTTATAAGAATTTTACCTTTATTTCTCGTCCGGATTTGGTTTAAGTCGCGTCAAAACTTCGTTAAGAGTTTTTTTTTCTCCATTCAAATTAAAGCCCAGTTTGTTTTATTGTTAAGTGGGTTTGTAAACATTAAGGTTTTCTTCGACAAGTGATAAGCGCACGTACTGTAATTGGAATATTAATAGGGGTTGTGGTTAAGCATTTCATAACGTATAGTTGCAAATGGTTTGTCGTAAAATCAAAAAACTTCTTCGCCGTTTAAATCGTGTGTTGACTGACTTATTCTAAGTGGTGCATTAGAAATTCCTTTCAAAATCAATAAAATTTTGCCAAGTATATTTGATATTTTAAACTAAGGTTATGTTTACCCGATAAACGAATAGTTTGAGTTTGTATATATATGTATATTGTATATTATATGATTAAAACTAGGAGTGAATATACCAACAATAGAGGCTTAGGCTTGCGCTATTGAAAACGATAACGTTCTTCAACCAAAACGTTTTAGTTTTGTTTTTTGATAAACCTTAATAAAGCCCACTCAATTCTCTTCCAGTTCAAAATCTCTCTAGAGTTACGCGACAAGCCACACCTTCTCTTATGCAACTTTTGACAACTTTATTTGATTAACATTACGTAATTAAAAAAAGCTCACTTTTATCTTTACTTCAAGTAAGGTGTAATTGATTTTTTTTTTCTAAGAAACGGAAACATAGGAAATGTAGTTAAAAATAAATGTGTTTTATCTTCAGGTTATTTTATTAGACCATTCTCGATAGATCGATGATTTTTAGAAATCTTCCCAAATAAGAAATCTTCCCAATTTTCAGATCTTTTTCAACCTGTATCTGTTTTAGATTTGGTTGCTGATATGAAAAAAAATGTTGATAAAATTCTTTGAATTATATAGCAAATGCATTACATACCAGATTTTTTCGCGAAAGTTTTTCACCTCGTTTAGTTTCAGATTTTTAAAGCTTTATTCTTTAAATAGAGCCCGAAATTTCTGAAATATTGTGATCTGAAAATATTATATTTAGCTGGTTTAGAATGTTTTGGGATAGGTTTAAAAGGCAATTCTAACAAGGGAAAGCACAGTGAATTGCATACACTGGACACACGCAGTTCAGTATGTTAGTGAATTACTTATTTTAGATAATGAGTTCAGTATAAGTTAGTTTAACACCTCCTATTCATTTCGAGCTAAGGCACAAATTAAGTTTCTCTTACTAAGCATAATTTCATCTTTGAATTCAATAACCATTTTAAGCTATAGTTAATCCGTCTCGATACTCATTACAAAATTGTATGCTCGAGTTGATTTCTCTTTCAATAAGCGTGATAGAAGCTCTTCCACTTTTTCTAAGATATTTCTAAAGATTTGATTACCGGATGAAACATTCTCCTTTTGAAGGAGTCATTTCTTCCAGACCATTGTTTACTGGGCACTTGCGTTCAGCTGTCATACTTATTCTTTATTTTCAAGCCCTATTCACGATGTTTGTCGAACGGGTTTCTCGAAGATTTGTGTTTTAATATGGACGCAAGCAAGTAACGCTTCTCGTTTTACTTCCTTACAGCATTTGTTCTCTAGCTATTCCTTCGTGCCACAGCTTTCAAGCGAACAAGTCCAATCAGTACAACATTAAGGATTCATTTTCATGGGTTAATAAATATGGAACATTTTAACCCTCAGGCGGGAAACAGCGTTTATGTTGCGGGGCTTTTGAAGTTAATGATTTAATTTCCTGCGCTTGTCCTCGGATAATACAACTTTTCCAATGGTCTTTCTTATTATTCACAATACAAGTCACTGAGCCGCTAAAACTCACAAGGGAAATTAAAACTCTCGAATTTTCATAAACACTTCAACTGCTGTTGGAAGGTACGTGCAAGACGGAGTATTTACCAGAGGGGGTTAGTGTAGCTACTTTAAAGGCTTAAGGAGATGGATGTCTTTTTTTCGTTGATAAAACAGATCAGTGCCTGAAGTTGTTACTTCAAAACTCACAATGCTGGCATTAATTAGAAATTTAATAATATTTGGATTGTATTAAACTGTATTGTGTTAGAATTTCGTTAAGATGTTATAATTAACAAGCTATTGCTTAAACTAACAGGAAAGCGCAAAGCTTGCTTGCTAAGTGAAGCTAGAGACACACTTTGATAGCATCAGAACTATTAATTGCAAAAGTTATTATCGTTATAGTGGCAATGACTATTATACCTAATCCTTATCGCTGGAACTGAGAAACGGTATCGGACTACTAATAAGTAAATGGCCTGTTCATGCAATAAGTAGGTAGCTTTTGCTCCAATGCCAAAAACAAGCTATGAGATGGAAACTGCTTCTAAGTACCCTTACACATAGGCAAGGCCTAACAGTTGCGTGTTTCGAAATTTCGAAGTTTCCTAATCAAAGATACAACTAAACCCTCTCTAGGTTTTGGAAGAAAATCACGAAAATAGTCAATTTGTGAATTTGTTGCAGCAAGACAAATATTACGACTGGTAAATGTGTAGGCTGGTTCAAAAAAGCATGATAAACAACACCAACCGTTCCTACTCTTTAAGACTAGCAAAAAGGAATGGCCACTTCAGAGGGTTTAAACAACTGGTCCAAAAGTCGGTATCGAGCACAGTCTGATTTGATAGGGAGTAAGGGTTAGATTTTTAACAGTCACTGAACTAAATACCAAATACCAGTTTAGTAATCTTGCTACTGATGAAATTTCGATTTCGAAAAAAGGTCAGGAAGTTTAGAAAGTATGTCTCCTTCTGAGGAAGCTTCAAACAAAATGTCTGGTTTGAATGAATAGGCGGTCAGATCTACTTTTGTTTCAAATACAAAAGTTTTCGTCGATTTCTTGGAGGTTTTGTGTGACCGTTGTTAAAGATTTATGAAATGTTACTCGTTCTCAATGATCTTGCTTGGCTTAATTTTGCGGGTAAAGTAAACCTGCTTTGAATGTCTTCTTATCTATTGACAAAAGCTTCACGGGATAATAGTGACACTATTGTATTAAGTGGTTTATTAGTTTGTTTGTGTTTTTAAGTTTACTTGACAAACATCGTTATCAAAATGCACAAGAAAACCAGTACTAAACTTTCCGTTCTTTAAAGAATCTGTCGGCAAGATCACACGTCGACAATCTCTAATTCTTAACCTCAATGACGCCGTATATTCTTTAAAATGGGTGCTTTTGTTCGTCTCGACCCCTCCTCTTAAAACTGTTTTTCACATGTCCAAAGCGTGTTCCGTTATATCCTGTGCTTGATAAGAACCCGTCAATCTCATCAACCATTATTGGGTTGTATTTCTCCCAGAAGTGAACATTAGGTGTTAATCGCTATCTGAACTCATCGCCACTTGAACATGTCGTATTATTCAATTAATTTGGCAGGCAATTATGCTTGCCTACCGAGTAATCAAAACATTCCCGGTGAAGTAGCGATGACATCTATTGTGCCGCGTACCGCTTTAGTGAGGACATTGAATTTAATCCGCCCCCAATCGCGCGCTACAGCCTTTAACTGTAGTGCAGCCCGACAGACATCATTGAAGTCCGCTCAACATACAAACACACGGACCATTGGTCTGCGCGACATGCAGAAAAGTGATCGCTTCAATATTGATTCTCTTATCTCGCATAGGACAAATATCGTGATGGGTAACAGCAGCGATGAAGGTGGCAGTGTTTTAGATTCACCACGTTCGTTTGAAGACGCAGCAATGTATCAGGAGGGTAGACAAACGGTGACTTCATTTTCAGTTAAAGACATATTGGATCCACATAAATTCAATACACAAAAGTTACAGTCAGAAGGTGAAGAAGATGACATTGAATTGCGGTTGAAAACGGCTTCCCCGACAACGGTATGGCACCCGTGGATGTCTGCCACAAGATATAACCGACCACACAAATCATTTGGTGAGTAACTCTAATTTTCTTTGAAACCTCCGCTTTTGAAACGATTTAACAATATCACTACTGTGCTCGTTCATATCTGATAGGAAGTTAAACAGTACAAACGCTATGTTGTTTAAAGGAACCTTATGGTTAATTCGCTTCGTTGCGAGAATTTTTAAAGTTTCAAGCAGAAGCAGGACAAAAAGTCATTAGGAAGCCGTCTGGATTGAAAAGCAATTCTACATTGCTTAACCTCTTCATACAGAACTTGGTCGACTCACATTAGCAGTCATTTAACCTAACAGGCCTATGCCAAGAAACAATTAATATTCTATAAAAGTGTGCTTAAAATTTCGTTTGCCTTTTGCAAACGTGATAATGACGCAGCTGCAAAAAATCTTAGCGATTAGGGTCAACCTGATCACAGCAGAAGAACCTCGGCTGCCATTGGTATTCCGGCAAAAACGTTGTGATCGAGTTTTGTCTCTCAGCCAATTATATCTTTAGAAGCATTCGCAGAGTAGCTTCAACTAATCTATTATGTTCTACCTGCAGAGGAAGAAAGCGATTCGGATATGCTGCTTCAAGATTCATGCAGTGCAGAAGTTGACGAAAGCAGCAAAAACCTTATTACAAAGTCCAAAAGGAAACGATCGAACGAGAAAGGCTCAAAAGAAGGCAAGCCCAGACGAGCTAGAACTGCTTTTACTTACGAACAATTAGTTGCACTTGAAAACAAGTTCAAAACGACGAGATACTTATCAGTCTGCGAAAGGCTTAATCTTGCAATGTCCCTCAGTCTAACAGAAACCCAAGTGAAAATCTGGTTCCAGAATCGTCGTACGAAATGGAAGAAGCAAAACCCAGGAATGGATGCAACGGCACCTACTAGACCATCTCTTCCCCATCCACCATCTCTTGCTTCTTATAGCCATCCCAGCTACTTTTGCAGCTCACAGATGCATTATTACCACACACCCGGGCTATCCAATGCGACATTGCCTTACGTTCTCGCCCGACCGCATGCTACCTACGGACACATGTAAATCCCTTAGTTCCTCCAAACAGAAGCTGGAACAGGACTCCATAAATTTACGAAATGGCCACTTGGCTCCTGGTGACTCACACTGTGAATTCTGCTCAAGTTATGTTTATTAGAAATATTGTTTATGTTGAAAATGAATATTAGGTTGGATTGTTGTAAAGGGCGAAATTTGCTTTATGCTGCTACAGAAGATAAAGATCTGATTAAACTTGGTATCTTCACTTTATTGTAGAATTGAGCATTTCGGATTCTTTGTTAAACTGAATTCCTTTTATAAACTTCCCCTAAAACGATCGGATTATCCTTTATTCGTCTTTTAAAGGAACGAACAATTAGGTTTTAACTTTTTTGCAAAACACAAGACGAATTTCTTAAAAGAACTGAAGCGATATATAGAAACTCAACATCATTCCTGTGAGAGCAAAGTTGAAACTGATAACCCTTTCAAAAAATGGAAAAGAAATTAATTTACAAAGAGAAGCATAATGTGGATATTCTTAATTTAAATTCAAACAATATTTAATATCGAGTTGAACGAAGATTTATTATCTCTAGCTGTAAAAATAGTGTTTAGATTTATTCTCTACTATCAGTGCGTGTTCTCTGTAAATATTTAACAATTGTAAGTAAAGCTCAACAGCAAGGCTGTAGAATAAAAAACACCATCTCTCTTTGAGAGTATTTATTTCATCTTATCTGTTGTATTGCACTATCCGTTTGCTCCGTTTTAGAATTAGGTTTTTCATAGTACTTTAATCATCTATACAATACCTCTATTATTGTACAATTTTGCAAAAAAAAACTCCACTTTGTTTTTTAAATGTCTGAATGTAATTTAAACGGTATTTGTTTCATTGCTAAAGAAATTCTTTAATCATGGAAACAGAACAGTTCTGCATTGTTTACACAGAAAAATCTTCGTTTCATTTGGGGTAAAGAGCAATTTCCTGGGCGGTGGAAACCTCGTGTATCCTTTCGAGCTAGCTAAGAAAGAGAGCCGGAAGCATTTGTGATTTGTGGCTCACTGTAAATATGTTGTTGCCGAAACCTAGAAGCAAGCTATAAATATAACATTTAAACTTCCGACCTTGTTTTTGCGCTCTAGTCTGTGCCAGCTACCAATACTTTAATTGAACTCATGTTAGGCCTTAGAAAAAACCTTTAAAAAAGATGGAATTGCTTAAGGAATCACTTTGTTCCAATTAAAGATAGCAAGATTTTTTGACAAAATAAGTGTTGTTCATAAACTTTTACATTCGATATACTCTATCATTTACTCACTATTTTGTAATGACTGAAACTATTTTTCTCATCTTTAGGTTTTGAAATCGGCCTTAAGCATAATGGGAGGAACCGATTTGCGGCGGAATGTTGTTTCTACTTAAACTGAAATATTCTAGATCTGTTCAAACCTGATACATTACAAACATTTTTCCATTTAAGAAACTTCTTTAACTTTCGTGCCCGAAGCAGAGCGGCAGAATTGTTTGTGTTTGTTCCCTTTTTTCTTCCAGACTGAACCAGGGTCTTTAAGAACTGCTTAACTCTCGCGTGCATCTGTTTTTAATGTATCTTACAAAGCATAGTATGGAAACTGTATGTTAAAATCACACAAACTAAAACTGGTGAGCTGCTGTTTTTAGTTTCTTAGCTTGATACAATTTTGTACCACAGGTCTGCCTTTGTTTTAACACCTTTTTCCCAAACTCGATTGCACGAAGATTAAGAATATATCAAGCAGCGCAATGATTGTTGTTTTTCATTCTAACATTTGAACAAGTTTTTGAAACCCTTTAAGGTGACCACTCATTTTTCTTGTCTTCAAGAGTAAAATGACTGGTGATATTTATTCTAACTTTTGAAACCAGTTGTTGAAGCACTTTAAGGTTACACTCATTTTGCTTGTCTCCAAGAGTAAAAATGATTGGTGATACTCATTCTAACTCTTGAACCAGTTGTTGAAACCCTATAAAGTATGAATTTTCATTTTTCTTGGCTTGAAGTATAGAAATGATTGGTGTTATTCAATTCAACTTTTAGACCGAGTTGATGAAACCCCACAAAGCGACCACTCGTTTTGCTTGTCTTGAGGAGTAGAAGTATATAAAACTTTCATAGACTATAGGCTTGGTGACTTTGACTCCAAAAACCACACCGCATGAAAAGGGTCAAGTAAATGGTACTGCCAGCCATAGAAATAAAAACTATTTCGTTTGTTACCAATTAAGGTCACTTTTACACTTTAAGGCTTGGCAGTACAAAGTAACCTACAATAGAAACTGTGCAAGAATAGTATAATTCCGAGTTACATCAGTATACAACTACAATAAGTTGACCCGCTAAGACTTTTAAAATGTTTCTTGTTATTACTGCACTTCAACACAAAGTATGTTTTGAACAGAGGTCTTTTTTTCGCACGTAGCTTGGGCTCAGAATAATGTTTGGTCTTGGATGCAGGGTAAACTATTTTTATTTATACTATCAATTGCAACGTTCGCCGTTATAAAAGCTTCTTTGATCATGACATTTTAGCCGCCCAAAATGATTTTTTTTTCATTCGAGTTTGGGCACCGAACATAAGCTGTGTCTCCCTTGCACGTTGATAAAGTATAGGTAAGTATATCTCCCGCAGAGTTATATTCTTTCTTTGAGTTTTACACCAACTCATAAACATAGAAATATCTGTTTGTGGTTCTATGTGAAATCATCAAACCATGCATGTTTAGTAGACTCGAAACTAGTGCAAAGACGAACATTAGATTCATATAATTTTCGTTTTTAAGTGAGTACTTCTGGTAGCAAAAAAGACGTGCATTTGGTGAGATAGTCTTCCCCTCAGTACCCCCACTTTATCACCGCAAAAATGAAACATATATTCTGCTAAACTCTAAAGCAATCCTTATGCAACAACTTCATTTGCCATTCGTGCTATTTGATCTACACTCCATATAAGCTCAGCTCTGCAAGCGTTTTTAATATACGTACGGTAGGAGTGAGAAGACTAAAGACAATGTTGAGACACTGAATGAGATTTTTATCTGTTGCCCGAAGCTATACCTGCGTCGCCGGCATATCTTTCTTCATAGTCAACTGATCCTAGATTACCTAGGCTACGGTTTGAGAAACTTCTACTCTCCGGGGTAGTTCTTGAACATTAAAAGCCTGACCTCTCTTAAGAGGCGTATATGAACGTTCTTAACCAGTTCGTTCTCGACCATTTCTTTTAGGACAACAAACCAAAAGAGTTTAGCTAGGGCCTACCAAGGGAAATCCTTTAATCTCATGATTTCTCGTTATTTCACAGCACAAGCAATAAAACGGCGCAGTTAGTTCGATTCAACCTTGGGCTGTTATTAATGGCGATGCCTTAACAGGGTGTGAACTCAATTAGTTAAGAGCTTGCAGTTCGGTAAAATAGCTATTCACGATCAACTGAATCGAATACGATATGCTAAAGCATTTAATACGGTCTTGTTAAACTACGTTGGAAATGTCGAACTATAGCGCTGTCGCTTCATTACTCATGAACATAAAATGTTTATATAGAAATTTTGTGTTACCTCTTTTATTTGACTGTTTCAAGCATAGCCAAAGCTTTGTATGCAGCCACTGAATTCTTAGAAGTGAGAGTGGAGCACAATTGACTCTGTTGAAGAATTGAAACAAAACTACGGAGATAACGTCACAAACTTCAAAGTTCCGGTATGGTTGATCACCTCACAGGATATTAAATTAGCTAACAAATGTGTTTAAGTTGTGTCAACTTCCCTATTTAGGCTTTGTTTCATTTCGGCCAAAAATGTAGTATAAACAGTCATTTATATGTAACAGATCTTTCTAGAATAACAGCTTTGGTCTTGACCTTCCAAGTCGGTATAAAACCTTGATTTCTTTTTCCCAACCGAGTTTACTGGTGATGT
This sequence comes from Hydrozoanthus tunicans, assembly GCA_026413305.1. NCBI lineage: Eukaryota > Metazoa > Cnidaria > Anthozoa > Zoantharia > Hydrozoanthidae > Hydrozoanthus > Hydrozoanthus tunicans. The sequence goes on along the minus strand of JAOBAT010058510.1, from coordinate 9,501 downwards.
AAGTTACATATTAGTCTCAACTTCCGTTTTACTTACTTTCAGTTTGATTTTAAACTGCTTTTCGAATTGGTTCAATTTGGTATCGAAAGGAGTGATGCTATACGAGCTTGCAATACTTTACAAAAAATATTTAACTGCGCTTAGCAAACACGTTTCGTCTTTCAAAAGCTGTTTTAATAAAGTATCTTTAACAGCAAATCTAAAAACACTGAGCTTTATCTTTCCAACGGCAGGGAAGGGCGGTATGTTTTCGTATCGTTGTAACAAGGTTTTCGTTGAAAAATAAATACAGATTAGCTACATCTTTCAAAGATTGCAGTCAAATCGCTATATTTAAACCTTCATTAAAATACTCAAAATTTTTCATCGACCATCAATCTTACTACATTTGCTAAAACATTTAAGAATCGGGGTTTTGATTCTGATATAAAAAATTCAGCAATAATCCTATTATACAGAGGCTGTAAATAAACAGAAATCTCTATATGGGATCGGCTTAAGAAATAAAATACTGATGGGTCATGTGATCTCTAGTATCAGTATAGAGTAGATCAGTACTTCGTGTGAATTCTGAAACTACATTAGATCAATTAAGTCTAATGTATTATCTCGGGTTATTAGCTGGCCAAGCGGTAAAGTCTTATAATCTAAGTAGGATGGCTTAACTCTTCTTACATGGCAAAAAAACCAGTTACAATTAACCGCGAAAGCTTTATGTTTAACGAACATTGCAACATTATCTTATCTTCACACGGCGTTGGTCGGTGGCGATTTCGGGCTGCTTTAGCGATTTTTGACCAATGTGGCAAAAGGTGATATTAGCAAGTAATGACTCTAAATGCGGTTGGTCATTTGGGCAAATTCTTTCAAAGATAATTGTTCGGTCAGGTTATACGGACGTGATGTTCTTGTTAGCAGAATTTAGTTTTCTCAAGCCATAACTCTTTTGTTTGAACTTTTTTTCCTCAATCCCTGTGAAAACAAAGTACAGAGTTTTAGAGCGCGAAAACTTAGGATTCTAAAATTGAACGAATTTTTTGTATGGAGCGTGAATTCTGCCTAGGTGTCAAATGATACCTATTCACCTTTAATTGGGAATTCATGTGCTACGTATGCAAGATCAATCAAACAATGAAATAATTTCCATTCCGTAAAAAGACTCTCTAAAAGTAGATTTAGTGTCGAAGAAAAGGATGTACCTTCAAAACGGATAAACTTTACTATCTCTGCGACAGCATTTCATCCGAATCAGCACACACATTTAAACTATATCACCATATATCATCTCGATCCCACGTGGTTACACGGTGAGGGACCGGATCACTCCCATACCCGGTCAATTCATGCTTGTATCATCACGATATTTACCGAGATGAAACAGCAATCTTTAAAGCACCGTGTATCTCTTACGTTACCTCACTTTTTCTAGAACGTCGGTATTTTTGTGTACAGGAGTCCCTCAAAGCAATTCTCATACTTTGCGTTTCTGTGTGTTGATATCATGAATTGCCAATGGCCATTGTACAGACCGCTTGCTTCAGCTGTATTGAGTCTGATTTCGGAAGAGCACAAGCTGTCACTCAAACCATTAAAACGCGCTGTTTGTTTATCCACTACTTAGTATATTTGTCTGACACACTGAAACAAAGGTGTTAGCTACATCTACCAATTTAATTAAATAAGTCTTTCAAAAGCTAAGTAAATAAACTTAATGAAAAAACACACAATAGCTGGAAATAATTGCGAAGCCCTTAACTTATTGATCAAGCTAAACACTGTATGTATCAGAAGGACCGAACACAAAGGAATCCCGCACGAGGCTCGCCGTTGTTGTCGTGCTACAGGATGTAAAGGCCTAGTTGGGGGTAGGTGAATGTTAATTGAAAACGTTTCCACGAGCCATTACTCTAACAATAAAATGTAGACATTTGTCAAATTCCAAGAGTTGTCTCTCTTCTTCTTCGTTGCATTTTGGCTAGAAATTCGAGTTTGAATTTTTAAATCTCTTCTTTCATAATTAAGACGCGTGGTACATACTCAAAGGCAGTTTTCTCATTTTTTAGTGTAGGACAGGATTTCCTGGTTGGCCGTTTGTCAAACTAAAAATACGCTCCTTCTATTCAGAAATAACCTGCGTGGGATGGCGGTAGTGCACGTGAATAGAATTAAGCGAAAGCCGGAGTCTTCTCTGCTTTACACTATCTCGAAACACGTGTATCGAGAGGAAAGAGGTACATGTATAATGTATAAAGGCCCATCCCAAGCTACACAAGGAGCACGTGTGGAAAAGTGTTGAGATACATCAGTAGCATAATTATTCTAAAATTAGCCTTGTCTTTGAAAAACATTTCTCTAGCATTTAAACTTTTCTCGCTGTGCGTTAGATTTACAACTTGTACACATTTTGACAAAAAAGAAAACATTCCTAAATGAGCTTATTCGTTGCTCAAACAAGTTAATAAGTCACATGCCACCCTAAGTGTTTACGGATATAAACCTTTGATGCGATCAAGTGTTATCATTTAAAAACAAATTTGCACGGATAATGCTTTCATAGTTGCAAAGTAAATAGATGGCAGGGAACGGGGTTTACTGTCGAACTAAATTAACGAGTTATCTCTTTGTGTGTCCGACTTTATTTGTTTAGAATTGTTTAGCTTTAATACATGCACCGTTTGCCTGAATAAATTGGCGCATTAGTTACTCCTGTTCTAATAGAAAATACCGGATAAAGGCCTGAACATTGGCTAACACTTTTGTCTTGGCAAACACGAATTGACAATAGTGATATTTTAGCATAAACTATAATGACACATTTTGTGATCGACGTTTCATGCTTTTTGTTGAGTTTGTTGTGAAAGCCATATGGTTGTCCACTGTCGGTATGTTTTGTGCATTCGGCTTTATTCCTTAGAGACATACATAAATAAAGCAATAAAGAGCCCGACGGGATGTTTGTCTATTGCCTTTCAAATCAATTGCAGCGGTGTGTAATAAATAGGTCTAAATGGCATCAATCAATTTGATCTATTAATTAAGCATAACGGTCGTACGGGGTGACCTTTTCAAACAATTAAACGCGGTTATTACTCCTTGTTTACATAATCTGAGCCCCGCGGATATACTAAGGACCTAATTGTCGATTGTACATGAAGCTTTGTACTCGCCGCACCCTTAAAATATGGCTCCACACTTGTCGCCTGCCCTTCTGTTGACTCCAACGACAAAAGACAATACGAAAAAATCCAAGCGGAATACTAATTATTATCGCTGAAAAGATGATATCTGTTTGAAGGGGCTTTGATATCTTAAGTGATTTTTTAGTATACGAGTGCATATAGCGTTCGTTCCCTTGGGCGTTGTCTGTCATAATTGGCTAACCTCTTTAATCCATTATTATGGTACCGAGTCTTTCGCACCTTATTGTCTTCCAGCTAACCTCAAAATTGATCATGTTTCTTAAACCTGCTTCATCCTCAAATGGCGGTTTGATCTCTTTTGTCAAAACAAGTAACTGTAAAAGAATTCTGTTCACCTCGAAAATTATAATAAAGTTTTCTCAAACCTATTTCGTTCTAAAGATGAAACACTGACTGAGTAATACCCCTTTTCAACCCTTTAAGAAGTTTTGGTTCACCAACTGAAATTTCAAGTTTGCCCTGACATCCATTTTTAGCTAGGAAATTAAAAATGCCAGACAAGAGAGAGAAACCAAGTTAAACAAAACCACGACGCGTTTTTTTATCGACTAACTTTAATACAATGAGCGGCAGCAAACTTTGATAGGACAAGCCTGAGTACGAGTTTTGCGGGTTTACTATAAACTATTTCGCTTATCGAGTTTTGAAGTTGCGACTGATAACCTTTAAAAATTCAGATACCTTGCATGAAAAGTTTTGACCGGCTGGAATTGTACACAGCTGTCTTTTGATGAATTTGATGAATATTATGTAATGCAAGACTAAAGTACTGACTTTAATTTATTTATCCTTCAGCCACATGCTGTGACACTATCGCTATCGGGTCTCATTCCCATTGGTAGCTACACTTTAACTTTGTCTTTCTTTGCTAGGGAGAAATTGAAGGAAAGGTTTTGCGTTTGTGTTTGGTTTGTGAAGACAGCTTGTGAACTAATAAGAAACAATGAACTTAATTTTGCGGTTGGCTGAGTTTGCATGTGTAAAGTATTTGAGAACATAGAAATAACTCTTCTGAGCTAGTAGTGATTATTCATTTAATCTCTTTGGTTCTTTTATTGCTGTTTAGTAACAATACTTTGTATAAATATGAATTACAGACTAAATAATGCATACAATCTTGCAACTAAGACACAACAAAAGCTTAAGCTAGCTACTTCTACTCATCAAATCATGTAGACCATTACCATGGTTTTTAATTTATCAGTTTTTCATTATCAACTACTTTTATAATAGTTATAGCAATAATATATAATTGTGTGAAAATGGAAGACCAAACTGTAAAATGTATGAAAAAATCTCTCGTTAAGAAGAAAGCCTTCCGAGATTACAGTCGAGATTTTATGTTTTAAACCATTTTTTACTTATCCAGAGATTGTTTCTAAACATATTAAAATAATTGTTTTTTGTTTTCACTATTTATTATTTTTCTGTCTGTACTAACTTTTTTTTTATAAAAGTATTCCTCGTTTACACATGTCGTCAAAGCAGCCATGTTGGACATTTTGATGCCCTGGAACAATAGAATTCTTATGATTTCTTTTGTTTTAGGAAACAAACATGGCCGCTTCGTTTTTTTGTCTCGAAAAAAAAAAGAGCCAACAAATTATAGTGTTTTATCATTGTAACGAAGATAAAAACCATTGTAACAAATATACGTAAAATATTTTGTTTGAGACTTAGACTGCGTCATCCCTAGTCGTTTGCTAAAATTGAAGACTACGTTTTCTATGCTTGATAAATTTTCAAGTTGATTTTTATCAAGTTTCTTATATTGTATGTAAGAAGTAGTATTTTTAACAAGCGTAGCTACAGGTAGGATCTAGTGATTCATTAGCCGTTTTTCAACTTTTAAATTTCCAGATTCGTGGGCGCATTAGATGAGGGATTTTCTTTGACCTTTCACTCCAACGTCAGTTCGATATGTAACTTAATCCACAAGTCGAACAAGGATTATGATAATGTTAACGCAGACTAGTACATTTTACTGGATATAGTTGCAAACAAGTTTAGAGTACAATTTTGTTTTATCAAAGTTTTAACTAAAGGTGAGTGCACTGGGTATGGTAAACGTTTCCGCATTGAAATGTTTAAACAATTTTTGTTGTTTAAATCTCTAACAGATCCATAATCGATTCTCATAGTGTCTCCTTTCTAGTGGTAACTCATAAAAAAAAAAAAGATTTCAGACAGCTACTTTATTTTTGGAAATGTTTTTGCTCATTGGGTCTATTTTCTCCAAAGCTTTGATTTTTTAAAGCCAAATTTGAAGACAAAATTAGACCATTGAAAGAACTAAAAATTGTAAACAGTGGTTTTAAAATGGGTCTAAAGGTCAAGGACGGCTCCCATTATTGGTCCATTTCTAATGTTCCAAAAGCAAAATAATTAGGCTATATATGCTTTGGCAAGGTCTTTTGTGTCAATCTCCGTTTCCCTAACTGAAAGCCTTTTTCTCCAGTTGCGAAGGCCTCTTTTTGCATCTGAAGACCAGTCTACGAATCAATCATTTTTAAATCAGGATTTAATATATAATCAATTAATAATAACATATTTAATCAATTAATTTAATTAACGTTTTAAAAAATGTTTTAGAAGTATTGAAATTAAAAAAATGTTTTAGAAGTATTAAAATCCTGCAAGTCGCAGAAACAATTTTTATAAAAATTAATAAGTTTTCCTTAGTTTTGAAACATAATAAACTACAATGCGCTTGCCGCCATCTTGGATTCGCTCGATTAAAATGCCCTGCAAGTTTTCCGCGCTAAAAAACACCCAATCACCTGCAAGCCGGTCAGGGTAGCAGTTAAATGAAAAAGAGTAACGGTGGATGTTTCCTAGTTGCAATAACAACTAAATAACTCACAAGATTAACAGGTATAAGAATTTAATGAGCGAAAATGGTTTAGGTAGTGGCATTGGCAGTTGTAACATTGAATAGTGTAAAAGGAAGGATATTTGTTGTAATATCTGGGGCCGGTTGTTCAAAAGCCGATTAACTTTAACCCAGGGTTAACTCTTAACAAAACCTATTGGTTGTCATGGTAATTAACCCTGGATTAGGCTAATCGTCTTTTGAACAACTCGGCCCTGGACTCTAGATCTTTTTCAAAAACGGCGGCAATATTCTTTTAAGCTTAAATTTTTACTTTTTGGATTAAAACTGTTATCATCTGTGAACTGAAAATACGAACAATCAAAGAAAATTTCCACGTCTAAGTATGCCATTTAATCAAAAAAAGATTGGAATGTAAATTTTGACCGAGTAGGCCGGGGACTGGTAACCTGTGACGTAGCAGCTTAGAGTTATGTGGTTTCTGTTAATGTCATGAAGTTTTTGTTTCAAACATTTTCACGGGAATAATTCATTGATCAAAGTTATAACAATGTTACTATTGTAACCAGAATTGAATCTTTTGAGATAAAAAAGGTTGTCTCTGCTTCATACCTCATGCTACGTTATATGCCTCCCGCTACGTCGTTATTGCTTTCTTCAAGTCTAACTAATGTAACAGGAACGGCGAAAAAAGATTGATTTTCGAAAATTGCTATTATTAAAGGGTTCTACTTTTCATATGGAACTTAAAAATATAAGGTTTATAGGGACTTTAAACGTGTGGCGTTCAAATTAGCTCTACTGACTTTGCTTTGGGTATTATATTCTTTTGAAAGTATTTATAACCCCAGAACGAGGGCTAGCAAGACTAGTTTGAATGCACCTTGAACTCTATCACGGGACCTTAAGTTCAAGGAAATCTGCCAACGTAAATTGTTAAAACAGGTCCAAAGAACAACTGATAAGAACCTATTATCTCTAAGTCATTTTCCCAAAGTACAAGCTTATTTGCATTATCTTCCCTCAATCATCTATTTCATGTTTTAAAAATTAAACTTGTAAATCTGTATGGCTTATCAGTATTTTAGTTGTAAGTTTACTTTTTGTAATATCTTTGTACGTATTTTCTTTAACAGTTCGTTAACTTTTTGTACAACTTATTCCATGAACCGATCATGACCGAGAATGAGTTTAGCTACCAAGGTGTTTAGATTAAGATTACTTTATACCACCAACAATGCTTTGTGCAACTAACATGGCTTAAGAGGGCCAGCTCTTTGTAGTAACATTTAAGTGTATACCAGATATGAAGTTTTAGATCCCAACCGTGCGTTTGTATTTTAAAACAGGTTCAGATTTTCGCGCGCTAAGGATTGTGGATATAGGTAAATATACAAGTCATCTCAATTAGCACATATTAGGAAAATATCACACACAAATTCAAAGTTGACAAATTTATGTTTAAACGCTTTTGGGTGAGAGTTGCAAATAAATTCGAAAGGAGACCTAACTGTGAATAGCTGTAAAATTTACTTTTCAGATGTCCCGAACGTTTCAGTTTCATGTTTTCCACGACTGGGGTATATTTAGTCCTCGGTGGTAATGACCTACGCAACTATGGTGCTTGACCTTTATTAACAAAATTGTCTCCTTTTGAGATGCTAATTTACGTATGAAGAATGAATCTACACAAGATGAGAAGAGGCGCATGAAACTTGTGGCAGCAATTGGAATCGTCTGGCTTCAAAAACATGCCGCGCTGCCAATCAACTTGACAAGAATTTATTTATACCTACCCTGCATGCAGTCACTGCTGTTTGTTTTAATGTTTTGGCTCGGCTTTGCAAGCTAACATCTGGTACCCAAATGGAATTGAACTTTAAGAGTTCAATCAAAACGAATGCCTTTCCGTGTGGTCGTATGCTGTGTCTTTTCTTTGGTTGCATTGAGCGAAGTCATTAATCCCACGAAATTCTTTTCAGTCGCCAACCAGTTACCAAAAAAACGAAAAAATATCACTCTTTGCTTTGTAACCGTTGGGAACTTCATTACACCAGACTTGCATAGACAAAACTATGACTTACTTTTACTTAAAAGAATTTGAGGTCTGTTGAAACCACATATGTTACAGTTAAATAATTTACTTTCCAGTAACACCTCTTGTGCCAATGCAAAACTGACAGTTTTTTCCTGATAAATACTTTTTGTTTGCAAAACAAGCTAAAACTCAGTCACCATGTCTTTTTGTTTTGATAATAGTCTGTTTTTGTCAAATCTGAAACTATCATTTTATGGTTATAAAACAACATGACAATTTTTCGTTTCTGATTTCGTTATACTCTTTCTTTTAAAATGAGGAGTAATCAAAAGCTATATTTTATAGAGCACAAATCACCAGCCAGAAGAAATAGGAAGTTCATTCCTAGTAGTAGTACAAAAATCAAAAATCGCTTTAGATTGTTTGAAGTTAAATACTTATTAATGTCAACGTGCAAACGTCTTTATAAAATAGTTGCTAATTGCTGATTTCTTTGATCCAATAATCGGATGGCAGCATAATCACAGAAACGCTGTTATAACATAGATTTGTTTAAGGTTTAACGTTGTTCTAATATAGTTCCAAAAGACTGCAGTTTCTTCTTTTGCTGCACGATTTCTATTTCATTTGAAGATGGGTGCGCGAAAATATGTTAGATGCGTGCGCGTGCGACTGTTTTCAATGTTGCTACCACGAGTGCGGCTCACAGCTGTTTTTTAACCCTATACAGGGTTAGTTGCTTGGTGCTAAAATAGCGGATTTTTTGTTACTAGGTTCTACGCAATTTTGCACACGAAAGTAAAAGTAATGTTTGTCATGAAGTACATATACTTATAAAGAGCTGCCTCGAGATCTACCCGACAACCTCAGTTTGCGTTGAAAATAGTATCAAAACCTTATTAAGAAACCCTTGCTAGCCCTGTAGGGTACTGCTACTTAGAGAATTTCCTGTTGAAACGCTGTTCTTGTTTGTAGTGCGCAAGATGTTTCTGTAGCCGTAAGCGTTGAAATTGATGATTGATCCATCAACAGCACGCAGGAAACAAACGCCAAAGCCAGCGTTCAAAGCCGGCCGCTCTAAAGATGAACATCTGGCCATCATCTGGTGTAGGAGGAACTCACAATCAACACCTTTTGGCTTATCTACACCAAACCTTCAGCGAGCAGCAGGCGGAAGTTAGTACAATAAAATGACAAGATCAAGATGGAATACAGAATTAGTGAGCAACATTTTGCCCTCGAGCATTTGTGGAGTGAGTAACGCAAGGGTCATGAATGGGCAAAGAAAGAAAACGTAGCGAGTAAATATAATACCTCTGTATATACGCTCTTACTATACAGTACTTTACTACCATTACTACTACTACTACTACTACTATTACTACTACTACTACTACTACTACTACTACTACTACTACTACTACTACTAC